>JASCZW010010827.1:0-34601 GCA_034211315.2 Aedes japonicus | reverse complement strand
GCATGGAATTATAATGAAAAAAAAGTTCGAAAAAGAAATTCGTGTTGAAAAACAATGACAAAAAAAAGTGCACACTTCATTTTGGCTCCCGAGGAGATACGTTCAAGTAGAAAAATAGCATCTTAATAATTTATGTCCTCCTTCAGGACCAGCTGCAGGTGCTTCTGCATGCTTTCCACCAGGTTTCTTGCGTGCTATGGATGAACCTCTTCCCATGCGCGCTTCAGGGCTTCAAAATAGTTGAATTTATTGGTAACACCAGTTTTGTCTATCCTGGCATTTAGAATCCCCCACAAATTTTCGATGGGGTTGAGTTCCGAGCTTTGTGGAGGCCATTCCAGCGGTTCGATCCGACTCGAAGAAAGACTTGGTCTTCTTGGCAGCATGCTTCGGGTGAGGACCCAAGTAACACCAAAAACATCTCTTTGGTCAGTTATCTTGAAATTATGTTATGCAGGAGTATTAAAAATGAAATGAAAAATATCTTTTGTCATGAAAAAGCTGAAAGGATGTTATCGCAAAACATTTGCCTCTCATATCACTCATGTATTTTTTAGAACATATGACTTTATTTTCGACTCATATGACCAAAACAGCGCAATTAACCGATTTTTATTATAACATCTTTCAGGTCGCGTAAGAAGTTTTAAAGATGCACTGCATAGCATGCTTTTAATAAGACTATGTCTTATCTTAGTAGTTTATAGCATCACAAAAACCAATAGGTTATAATCAAGTTATTGAAAAGTGAAACGAAATGCAGAAATTCATGAACACAACAATTCAATCCAACAAGTGTCAAAACTAGCAGATCGAATTTTACAGTTATGTTTGTTATGAATATGATGAATATGTTTATGAGTACCCATTAATTTTTATAAATTTGTCATAACGATTAAAAAGCAGATCTTGCTCATTTGCAAGATAGCTTGTTAAGAAATAGATACAGAATTGGTCTAACTACAAGAAAAAATAAACATATTTTTCGGAACAATAGCATGCAATAACAATCCCCATCAGCAGTTGAATCATTGTGACGGACGACAAGAAACGTCATTTTCTCTCAAATTAATGGAGCCAAATGACATTTCACTAATAAGATGCCATAATATGGTTATTATGATGTTTTAATAACTAACTCAAATAATTTGCTATGGATCATCACGAGTATGTTATTAGACTGCTCTCAAAGATGTATTTTGGGCTCAATTTCAACTTCACGTCATATCTATGGACAAAATTACAGTGCCGGTTGAAATTTTGATTACAATTATCACTAAAAATTTCGAAAGATGCTTTTTTTGTCGATGATTGAGATGATACATTATGAGTAAGAAAGAAAATTGATCGATAATCTAGACATTTTTTTTATGTTTAAAAAATAATTTTAGTCGACAGTGTAGACCATGTGTCTAATCCACCATGACGATTTTTGATGATTCCAACAGAGATGCAGCAAACTTGCAAAATATTAGAGAATTTTCTAATGTTTTTTTTAATCTTTAGAACGGCGCATGAATTTTGCAGGAGTACACTCAGTAGCAAAAAGCCGAGCAAAATTTTGCTCCTAAATAACGCGCATGTTCAATGCTCTGTAACTTTTGTCAATTATCAATATTTTTGACTGAAAATTTGACAACACTATAATTAATGTACCTCGGCTTTTTTTTTGCACCGATATTTCAGCAAGGTCAGTATCGGGAGAAAAAGGGCAATGCTCATGTTGGTGCGTCAACTTTGACGCCAGCTGTAGTCCAAACCACTTAATAGAAATAGTTCAAATTTTGTCCACATTGTTTTCTGTACTTTTCAAGCTTTGGAGAAATTCTTAATATGCTACCTAAATTTTTCACAGAAATACGGATTTTTGAAATTGCTTTGTCCAAAAATGACTTTTTTCTACATTTGTTATGATAACTTCAAATTCATAAATTTGATCAACATGAAATTTTGATCATTTAAGGTATATACATTGTTCATAATGTTGTTAAATTTTTCAGCCAAAAAATATCGATAATTGACAAAGTTACAGAGGTTGAACATGGAGTTTTTTGGCAAACAAAATTTTGCTCGGCTTTTTTTTGCTACTGAGTGTAAAACCAAAAGTTGCACCATAAAAGTGACCTCGCATATGATATTTTGTTAAGCGTTCTGAGCATTAACAATCTTTAGATTTCTGATATTGATTAAAAATTGATTTGGTCAAAAACGATTTTTTTACTATGAGCTGTGAATATTCTCCTCATAAACAAACATATTTTTCTCAATCATAACAATCTTTGTTGATTTCTGTTCGTTTGACATTTCTTAAACAAGCATGTAATGTTCAATTATTTTTGCAATTGTTTTTACTTTGAAATTACTTGATTATAACCTATTTGTTATTATAATGCTAGAAACTAACAAGATTAAACATCATCATGTCCAACGCATGTTATTCAATACATCTTAAAAACGTATTATTAGTCCTAAATCTGCATCTAAAAACTTCTTGTGTGACCTTTATGATGTTTCAAATAGATCGATTTTTTGCGCTGCTTTGGTCATATAAGATACCAAAACAAAGTTATGCGTACTAGAAAAATACACGAGATCATGTCTTAAAGATTGATTTTTGATCATTACATAATAAGGTGTGTTACTTGGGGAGTTTCCCTTTACAATAGAAGTGGTAGCCGAAGAAGCCGTTTGCGACATTGGCCCTAATGAAAACTCCATGTCGATTTATACCCTTCTTGTAGACGGATTCACCGCACAGTACTTTGATCGGCATTCAGTTTTTTCACCAAATCATAATCTGAGACGTTAGGATCTGCCTTGTTTTTCCGACTGACCTTCACAGGCAGTTGACGATCAACTCAAAAAATTAAAAATAGACCGAGCAGAACGGTGTGAGAAATTTGCATATCCGACCACTTGAAGCGCCGCTATCTCATTAAGTCCCTTATTCTAAATGATGAAGCCTTTAGAGCTGTTTTTAATTGTTTGCACAAGACAATGGACAATCAACAATAATAAGTAGATTGATTGGATGTCGATATGTTATTTTTTTTCTGGTGTTTTATGATGATCAAAAATCAAAAACATTGAGACGCCATATTGAAGCTATGATACGGATATATATACGGATACGGAATATATTGCAAAATTTAAATTTAAATTCCTGTACAATCCAATACCGTAATTGCGGCCATTGTCTGCTTAATTTTGATTATAATGCACTGGTGATACACGTCCTCTGATACTGAATATAAAAATGCTTTAAAGAGCACTGTGGATCGTCAACCCATCACAATTTTCCGACTGTCAAAACAAACTAATTTTATATATATGTACAACTACCTGTCACCAACAGAAACTTAACTTGATTGGTTGACAGCTGAAAAATTACACAGAGTAAACGCCAGTGTGACAAATTTCTGTACCAAAACCACTCGCAACCGAGGCGCCACAGTGTCGATGGCAAATAGCGAAGTGATTCTGTTCATGATGGACGCTCGAATGTGTGAAAACACAGATAACCTCCTGACTCTCTTAACAACATTTGCCTTCATCCGAAATTGCAGCAAACTACAGCTATTTGTCTCACAGCAGGCCAACGAAGCAGGTCAGTGGAAAATCAACTCTTGAACTCCTTCCAAAAAACTACAGGAAAAGGATGTTCGTTTGCGACGCCACTAGCGAAAGAAAGGATAGGATATCAAGGCAAGGCAAGCAGAATAATAAGGATATCCGTGTGACTACATTCCGCATATGGAAGTACGTAATTTATCTTTTTCTCGACATCAATCTCCGAAAATGGGTCAAATAAGCAGACGTACCGGGGAGGGGTGCATTATCTTCATACTGGTGGTTGGATTTGCTGTCATATTAAATGCACAAATTACGGTACAAAATGCAGGTTACTGGATTTACCTACCCGGAGAATGAAATCACCACACTGAGTGGCTGGCAAATTGGAAAAAGGGGAATTCTCTCTCGTGATTGGCACTTTTCAATTGGCATTCCGAATGTCTTTCGGTTTGGATTACGATGCTCAAAAGAACTATGTTGACTATGTTTCTCTGTAGGTGCATTGCAAACATTGTTCACTTCCATGGACAACCTAGAAGAGGAGGTTCTTGGATGAAAGATCGAGTCGTAGGAACATTGTCACCGGAGAATTTAGCAAAAGGCTTACTTTGATTGGATTGCGAATCACTTATTCCTTGTGAAAAGTCGTGGGAGTTCTGATTATGCATTGATGAGAAATTAGGCAAAATTTGATAATTTCGGTCAATTATAAAACTTGTTACACCCCGTTCGCACTACAACCTATATTACGTGATATAGAGTATCTTGATATGAAATGACATGAATATTATTTCCAGTGAAAACTATATGTATGGATTCAATATCGCGTTATCTCTATATCACGTAATATAACTGCGAGCGATATTAAACAAGTTGAAAGTGTCGCAAAAATTATCGAGCTAAAATTGATCAGCGGGTTTCATGACATCGTTTTGAGTTTGCGTTTTAATTTCAGACTTGCTAAAATTTTCAGTGCAAAATGCCATCAATAATCAGCGAAAAGGTTTAATATTTTTTGTTAATTAGTTCGATTATTTGTAAGGCTCAGGCGTCTGCCGATAATCAATACTGTTATTTACAATGCACAGCTTCATGGTGTAAATTAGTGGGGTGCCAATTACTCGAGACTCGCTCGAGTTTAATAGAGAACATCAGCGTTTTGAAAGAGCTACCCGCAGAAAAAAACATATTCTAGATTTGTTTAACCGGAATTTCAGGTTGAATTGGGCATAAACATCATATTAGTTTGATTTAACTTCCTATGGTGGTTGAAGCAAACTCAAATTTTGAGTAATTGTTTCGGGAATTGAGCAGTTAAGTTCAGCAGACATCCGTTTGAATCTCCCATTATGTTGGTTGTTTCATTGTGACAGCTTCGGAAAACAAACAGATTCGTAAAATTGATTCCACTTTTAGAGCTTGCGGTTTACTTGCTGTTTGAACAAACAAAAGAAAACGGTTGCATCAACAAAACATTTCCGTTTTGAATCACCATTTTGTTTTTTCTGAAACATGAAAAAAATATTTATTTGAATAAAATGCCGAACAAACATTAGAAAAGTGCACAATTGAATTTATAGAATTCTCTTAGTCTAAGAGAAAACTACAATTGTTAGTGCGAGCCTCGTCCGCTATTCTTGGGTTATTCTAAAAAATTTAAGCTAGAATACGCGTATCTGTCTAAGATAAGCAACAGGTAGCTGGAATTAAATGGAGAATACTCGAATTTCGCTTCTAATTTCATAGTGTACAAGCATTCCACTAGACAGCTCAACACCCTTCCCGGATTTTTGCGATGATTTTTTCGTATTACTGAGTGCCTTTGAATCCTTATACGAATATGCGAAACAACTGGGGCCGTCATCATCGTTTCATATAAATAGATTCCAGCAGGAATGCCCTGACCAGGGTTGCCCTTGCATATTATCCGACCCCCGACGGCTAATTGATATTCATTGTGGTTTATTGAATCTCATTTCGACACATCGAATATGTGAAAATGAACCTGTCTACATAAATGAATACCAACGCATCTTGAAAATCGAACGTTCATTCTTCTGGTTACGTTTGTTGTCACGAGTTATCGTTTGATTTTCGCATGGAACTTATAGGCAGTCAATGTTGTTATGTTGCCTGGAAATTGAACCTAACGAGCATGACTGTCATCGACACTGCTCTGCCAGTCGCTGCCATCGCAGGGCGAGCAATTCTATGGCCTGTCGTCGTCCATCTGCCACCGCGACGTCGCGTGAATCCGGGTTTGTTTTTGCGGGCTTCATCTTCGTAATCAGAACCGCATGGACACCGCGCGCGCTTAAAAGGATTGCCTGGAACCTTACGACTCCAGCAGAAGCTAGATGTTCTGGGCTTTCAGTCATTACTTTTCTGCATTGCACTGACGTTAGTGTTTAAAAAATGGACTTTTTCGGATGGTGATAAAAAACGCTAGAACAGATAGTTACTTTTGATACATTTCCCGTGGAAGGTCAGTTATTGAACTCACTTGCAAAAAGGTTCTACGCCCACTTGCGAGTGACCTTTCCTGGCAGTCAACCGGAACATTCGTCATGCCGATGTCGGCACTTTATCCCTCGGTTCCTCCTCGGTCTTCGAGACGAAACCTGTTGGAGTAGATCTAACGCTTCATGTTACGCATGAGGCAGAGTTGTCGGCAGAGTTGTCGGCCGTCCAAAACTGGGCTTTCGTTCGTTGCTCTGACTGTTGTATAATAGTGCTAAGATGTTGTAGATGCCAGAACGGGCGTATCCGGCATCCACAAAGTTCCGCACGATGTCCGATTTCGACGCGGCGGGGTGCCGTTCTTTGCACGCGCATACTTCTGCACGGAGTTGCTTCACTGTTTTTGCCATTACGGTTGGAGTTCGTCTGATAGAGCTGTCAAATTTTGTCTGCTGACTCATGGGTTACTATGATTGATGCTGCATGGGTAGTTTCGACAGTGAAAAATCGGCAATTTTTGTCCATATTTTTTTAATGCAACCGTTATGTGAACTGTTTAGCGAAAAAAAGTTTGTGTATTGTAGAGTGACAGCGTCAGAGCATGCAGCGGAACCGGATAATAGAAAATGAAATAGCTCAAAAATATAGTTTGATTCAAACTAAATTTTTAGTTAATTTTTTCTCCAAACAATATGATTTAACCGCCGCTTTGGTTGAATCAATCTAAAATTTAAATTGGTTTAGCTGAGTCAATGCAACACTTTTTTTTTGGATGAATAAACCTCTTTCAAGGTGTAAACAATAAAAATATTAGTTTAAAACAATCACAATATCTCTAGGTAGAAACAACCAACCTGCCTGTTTGTTCCAAAACTAAATCGTTGGTTTGAATCCCCACAACGGATTTTAAAAATATCTTGTTTTTTAATTTGTATGTCAACAAACAAGTTTGTTTAATTAAACGGGACTGTTTTCTTTCGCCTAAGCAGGTAACTTATTTAAGTTCATAAATGCTGCTCAAGGCTGCAGCGGCCACCAATTTCTCGGTTCCTATAGCCCCTTTTAGGAGCTAGGGGCAGAAAGTTGACCATCAGCACGCTGGAGAGGTAAAAGTAGCACGGAAACAAAAGGAACTGTGACACAATGGTAGGAATTCACTGAGGAAGACAGGGGATAATGGCAATATACTCTTAGATCAGACAAACAAAGGAATTCGTAAATCGCTTGCATGTATGGAAGATCACGCATTCCCAAAATATCTCTTACCTCTCGGAAGGGTTGTCTACCTTGGGCCAATAAGTTATCCAATAGTCATGCTCTGGGGAATCATTATCTGGCAATGCCAAACTGCGTGAGTGATGCATACTGCATCATAACCGGTTCCGCACCTACATAAATTGATATCGACGAGATTAATTCAGTAGAGATGTGCGTCTAGCGAGTAGTGGTTGAACATAAGTCTTGACATTACACGAATGAAACCCCGACTTATATCCAGACCTTTAAACTACGATTTCGACAAAACATTTGGAATAATGGAATGTAACCACCACCCCTTCTTTCAAAAATCTCACCTTCTTGTGCGTCTACCTTTGCTAGAGAGTCCGCTTTCTCATTGCCTGGAATTGAGCTGTGGAGTTGATCTTCCGACCAACGCACAATCTGCTCCCTTGTTTTTGAAAGAAAGCAAGATTAGTGCCTCACTGTTTGCATCGACCGGCCCTCCGGCCCCAATAGAACTGAGACTATCCGAGAAGATGAAATAATGGCCTATGAGCATATCCGGAAATTATCGCCAATGCGAAATTGATTGCTGCCAGCTCAGCAACATATACGGAACAAGGTTCTGAAGTTTCCTGAAAGGCAGAAGGAGTATTCATTGTAGACACCGAAATCAGTGAATTCATAAATGCACGACCCATCAGTGGAAATTTCTTCATTTCTTCTCTTCTGGACATTTTGGTACTTATTAATAAAAATACGAGGAACTTAAATAGGTCGAAGTTGATTTGGAACTATTTGAATAGTCTGCTTTATGGAGTGATCATAATCAATGGAGGGACTGTGATAAGTGAAGCGTACACTCAGTAGCAAAAAAAAAGCCGAGCAAAATTTTGCTTCCAAAAAGCCCCATGTTCAAGTTACTGTAACTTTGTCAATAATATTATTTTTGCTGAAACTTTCACAACACTATGAACAACGTGTAAGACCCTATGTGGTCAAAATTTAATGTTGATCAAATTTATAAATTTTAAGTTTTCATAACATATGTGAAAAAGTCATTTTTGGACATATCAATTTCAAAAATCCAACATTTCTGGCATTTAGATAACATCTTTGATGAAGTTTTTTTCCAGAAGCAGATAATTTACCATCTCCATGCAAAGCGCTTTAGAACCGGACCAGTAATTTTATTGCTAGAACAAATAGACATGAAGAGAAAGTGTATTGATAGGTCCGTAAAGGGAACGGCAGGCTTTGAAATTGAATGAATGTAGTTTGAAAACGAGCGGAGGGCATTTGAACGGTAGTATACGATCAGGCACATAACCCTTTGTCCTTTACCTATGCAGGATAGACGGAAATCCCCCTTGCCTATCCGTGGTATGACAAAGACCATATTTTGTTTACCGAAATGCCCTCCGCCGTTTTCAAACACGTATTCAATTTCAAGAAGCCTGTACATTTCATGTCTGACTGATGCAACAGTACTGTCCGCTCGCTTTGCGCTGGAGATATTAAATTGTAGCTTCTGGAAAAACTTCATCAAGATCGTTACTTCCGCGCTGGGGAGAATACAAAAATAACAATCAAAAGTGTTAGATAACATATTTTAAATTTCTCAATAGCTTAAATATACATAGAAAATAATGTGGACGAAATTTGAATTGTTTCCATCAAGTGGTTTGGACTACAGCTGGCGTCAAAGTTGAAAGCACCAACATGAGTATTTCCCTTTTCACCCGATACTGACCTTGCTGAAATATCGGTGCAAAAAAAAAAAAAGCCGAGGTGAATTCTTCTTATTAATATACATGCTTTGTTACGCCTGAAAATCCCAAATAACTAGTGTAGCCCACGAAGAACTTGAAAATATGGCATTCAGTATAAGTGGTTTTGTGAAAACTAAGTATACAGAGCTATACAGTATTATTAATAAAATTCACCTCGGCTTTTTTTTGCACCGATATTTCAGCAGGTCAGTATCGGGTGAAAAACGAAATACTCATGTTGGTACGTCAACTTTGACGCCAGCTGTAGTCAAACCACTTTATGGAAACAGTTCAAATTTTGTCCACATCATTTTCTGTATTTTTTTTGCTATTGAGAAATTTTTAATATGCTACTAAATTTTTCACAGAAATACGGATATTTGAAACTGCTATGTCCAAAAATGACTTTTTCACATTATGATAACCAAATTCATAGATTTTACCAACATGAAATTTTGGTCCTTCTTTAAAGGTTTATACATTGGTTATAATGTTGTGAAATTTCAGCTAAAAATATTATTAATTGACAAAGTTACAGGAGGTTGAACATGGAGTTTTTGGAAGCAAAATTTTGCTCGGCTTTTGCTACTGAGTGTACACTAGGAGAGTTATAGCATGAGCATGAGCATGATTGACCGCCCGAGGATGCTACTCCGTTGTTGCCAGATCAGCTGTTATTACACAGAAGGGCAACAAAACTGATGCTTGGCTAACATGCATCTTCAATGTGTAAAAACTGGTGATTTCAGACTAAGGCAATACCGGCGCCGGCCCCTTGGGTACGGGTCAAGTAAGGAAAGGGTGAATATGTTGACGTGATACTCGCTTTATTGGAAGCCGCAGAGTCCACTGCACTTCCACGAGAAGTCACTGGGATTTTGGATAATAGGATTGGGTGGCAGCAGGGTTCGTTTTGGTTAACGATAAGCTGTCTAGTGAATATTTAAACATTAGTACCGATATCCGATTTGGACCGATTTAAACCAACAGTAAGGATGCTATTGGGGCCACTCACAGAGTGTGATCGTGGTTTTTTATTGGGAAAACAAAGTGATTTTTAATAATGCTGAAGAGCCGATTTTGACCGGTTTAAACCAACAGTAAGGATGCTATTGGGGCCACTCACAGAGTGTGATAGTGGTTTTTATAAGGAAAACAAGGTTATTCATCTCTCAGTCAACTTGGACCGATCTACACCAACAGTACGGATGCCGCTGGAGTCACTCACAAAATGGGACAGCGGTTTATTTATTCCAAGATAGGGTGACCCGACGGGCATGGCAAACGAATAATTTGGATCACGATTAATTATGTAAATCACCGACCCATCTTACCCGGCGGACCACGAGTTCTTATACTAACTCGATCACTCACGCAACGAACAATGGACAACCGAAACAATAAACAAAACACTACGCCCGCATAGAAGACTAATTTTGGATGACATATAGTTAATAAAGAACCTAGACTAGGTACTTAATTCGAGCAACAATGCCCCAAGGGCTGAACGTAAAATTCATGTAAAACATAAACATTACCAACACAACAAACACACAAAATTAAACAAAGCTGAAGAGCCCAATGGGCTAAAACACTTAAAATGTTAAAATAAGTACACAAGACAAAAGAATGGAAATATAAAACATGTTAAGTAAAAAAAACTTAATTCGAGCATTTCTTCGAAGTTTTAAATCACAACGTTGTTACTGATTCCACATCTGATCAGTATTCTGGATGAGAGCTCCCAGAAGCGATTCTGTAAGGGTTATATTCCTGACAGAATCTCTAGGCTCATATTATGTGTTGAGTGCATTCGTAGCCAACGATATTGAATGCGTTCCAATTCAATGAGGTGGCTGTTTCTTACTGAGAGGAAGCAAAAAGAGATTTTTTTCGAAAACTGAAAGAATAGTTGTTATATAAAGTTTAACGAGGTCTTCCCGGAAAATTGTCCCGGAAATTAATCTTAGAAAATTGATGCTTTGCTGACATTTCTGTTTTAAATATGAGATGTGAGTAATCCAAGTGCATTTTGAATAAATCGTGACTCCAAGGTATTTGAAGGTCAAATATTGGGTAATGTCTCTTCCCAACAGTCTCATTCCCAAATTTCTGTCCCAGATTATCTAAAGAACTTTGAAATGATCTTTATCCTCCTTGTGTTCAAAGACCAGTTGTATATCATATATGAAAGCAACGCTAAACAATCGGTTATTCCTTTAGCCTTTCGGAAACCAAACTGCAGTTTTGATAACAGGTTGTTTGCTTCAAACCAACGGTCAAGTCTTGATAAGATCATTTTTTCTAACAGTTTCCTCAAACATGATAGCATAGAGATCGGACGGTAAGAATTGTAATCAGACACTGGTTTCCCAGGCTTTTGAATAGCTATTACTTTAACCTGTCTACATGCCGGTGGATCCATGATTAATTTTATGATAGTGTTCTACAGGTTAAGTAATCGTCTCTTAGCGATATCGGGGAGATTTTTTAGAAGGTTTAATGGTTTTATCATTTGACTGCATTGAATGATTAAGCGCGCTCGGATAGCAAAACCCAAGAAAATATTTTCTCACGCAAATGTATAATTAAAATTTTATGTCATATAAGTAAACAAAAACACATTAATTGACGAAGAACTCAAACAGACCTTGCAATTTATAATACGAAATTTGTGAAGCTGGTATTTATAAACAAAATCTTTAAGAAATCTTGATAAAAAGGTTATCCCGTTTTGCAGCACTTCATTCCATTTTGTGTAAGTATCTGCTAGATTAATTAGAGCAACTTTAAATAAAGCTAAATAGAATCAAGCACGGTGTTTTGCTCAAATAGAAAAGGATATTGAATGAACTCAATTTATAAGTTTCAGATTTTTTATTTTCTAGGCTACACTAATCTCAATTATAAACCCACATGATGTGGCAACCCTTCATCCTGAGAACAAAGCAAGGGAAAGAAATACAAATTGAAAGCATCACAGCCGTAGGACGAGCCGCGAAGTAATCCCGTCCTTGGAAACCATTTGGACTCTTCCTCCGAGCGTGGGATAATGCGGCGCTGTGTAAATCATTAGTGCAGGAGCATCCTCGAGAAAGGATCATACAAATAATTACCGCGGCGAGTTCACAGGTTCACGGTTTATCGTTTTAATGCGCATTCTGCGGAAAACGCTTGCTGCACTTCAATTAACGACGCAAAATGGCTTCGTTGGAAATGAAGTAATCAGATTGGCACATACATACATATTAGCAGCGCAACGTGTCAGAGCTTGCAGCTTTTATTCAAACCACAACCTCACATCACAAGTATGGCCTCTTTTCATTAAAAGTTTCCTCAATTTGCATCGCATTGTGACGGGCTGCACATAAATCGTAGTAAGGAAACACTCGCTAATAAACTGAACGCGCAGTTACCATAGGGACGGCACCTTGCCAACGCTTTTCGGAATGCAAAATGGAAAAGCTCGCACTTCAGGTGTTCTCTCCACTATGCGCGCATGGTGGCATAATTTTCCCGACTGCTTTGATGATGATTTTTTTCGCATTTTACCTTTTGTATCCGCGGTTTATGGATGAAAAGATCTTTTCTGTTGAAGTATGCTTTTATATAGAAAAAGGAATTTTATTGACGTTTATGGAAGTGTATCACGACGTTCTTAAATCTCATGGGAAACTGAAATTAACACGCGGATGTATAACATTTGGGAGCAGAAAATCCCAAACTGGACAAGCACAACACGCAGTTGTGTACAAATTTGCAGTCACTTTTTGGCACTTGAACTGGACTGCAAGAGAATAGAGTGTGCCACATTTTCTGCTGCATTGCACAAACATTTGCTCTTGTCGTTGGTCTTTGTTGTTGCGTTTGAGGTTGGACGACTGTGAAAAGCGCAGAGCTGGACAGAGTCAACATGGATATGGGGATGGTGCCTTCAAAATGGACTGTCTCTAGTCCTGGATTGGAGGAGCGAGGGATGGGAGCTTGTTGCAACAAGAAAGAGTGAGAGCGTTCTTTGTGATGTCGTTTTGCAAAGAAACTTATTGCCGGAAGAAATGTACGAGAGTTTATAGCCGTCGTAAAGAAGATGTGTCTAGCTGGCAATGGGATGTTGAGGGAAAGTTGTGAAAACTTGGTTCTTTTATTGGAATGTATTCGTCAAGTTTCTTTTAAATAAGAATTTCTTTGTTTTTATATTCCCGCACATTTACACCACTTAGTGTTTATCCTACTTTCGGTTTTTTTTTTCATCTACTCTTACGGACAATGGCAGTGAGAAATTCGGCCATTAGTTTCCAATCATGAAGCGGGAAATGAAGGGAAAATTATGCTCGCTATCATGGAAAATCGACCTGCCTTGTACTCGCATTGTCCCGGTTCGATATGCACAGAAACAGTCCAATTTGCCTGCAGAGCGAAATGGGAAATTATTGCTGAAACACTGGAATTGGTCCTAATGTGCGCATAAATTTCCACTTGCCTTCTTCGATTGAAGGTGCTGCAGCTCGTTCGTTTCGGTAAAACTGTCGATGTCGATAGACATAGCATGCCATGGGAGAGCAGATAGTTTCTACGCAAGAAGCATCATCATCCTGGCAACTAGATAACTTAACGTTGGCTTCGGGTGCATCGATGGTTGAATGCTGAAAATCAAAAAGAAAAAAAAAATGTAAATTTGACGTACAAGGTTCAGCTACAGAGAGCATCTGTTTTCTGGAATAGAAACTATGATGACAAAATGTTCCTTTTGCTTCCTTAGCTAGTGAAAGTTTGCGTTCCGATCCGATTTTTGCTGAAGCTGGGCAAAATATTGTGCGATGATGTTTCAAGTACTTTTTTTTTACTTCTATAAAAAAAATGAGGTGGGTTATATCAGAAACATGACCGGGAGGATCACATAGGACTGCGTTGGCGTATAAGGCTTGTTCACGACAAAATCTGGACCGATTAAATTTGAAATAAAACAAATTTTCCGTTAGTTTAATCGATGATGCATTTTTTTAATTCATTTAATTGATCATCTTAAAACTAATAACAATTATTTCATAAGACTGCACGAAGCAACAACTAACTTTTGAGTTTACTCCAGCCATTAGGGTCGGTGCAGAATTTTCTGCAACAGATTAAGCTGCTTTTGTGAAAGATTTTTGAAAAAGTCGTGTACTAATACTTGACTAGTTTAACTAGTTAGTTTATTTGTAAGGCTCAGACGTACACTTTCACACTTCACAACATTTTTGGCATTTCAGGATCAACAGAATGATGATCATATATAATAGATTCGAATACTTGTAGTATTATTTATTTACATAACAATATACGTAAATATATAAATATTTCACAGGAATGGGAGGGACCATGAGGGCACCCAATTTAAGCATTTTGTATGGGGAGAGTGGGAATGCTAACTTACCCATTACTAACAGTTTGTGAATAGAGGATGGGCTCTGCTCCTCGACCATTGGAGCATCCTCATGTTAAATAGCTTACTCTTTTGACTAATACTGTGTGTGTTTTATGACAGTTTTCGACGAAAAATATAACAAAGTACCCGCATTCCATTTATTTTTTAACTTTGACAAGCAGAACTTTTGAATAAAACAGGTTCAAAATATTATGGAATAATAATGATTACAAGACAACAACGTTCTGAATCCTAGAGGGTTTGAGCTGTTTAGTGGAATACCTGTAACTATAAATTAGAAGAAAAATTAGTATTCTCCATTTAATTCCAACTACCTTTGCTTATCTTCGACAGATACGCGTATTTCGTCTACAATGTGCAGACTTCTTCAGTGTCTCGTACTAATAACTCGACTTTTAACTTTTTTTTTACACGCTACAAAAAGCTGACTACCTTAACTAAAGAACCAACCATTGATTTAAAAAAAAAATCGAAAACGTCAAAAAAAAGTCGCATACTCCGACTACTGATCCTTAGAGTACAGAGATATGCTGAAATTCAATCCGAAGGTTTTGCAACGGTGTTCGTTTTGTTTACACAAGCTGTTAACACTTCCGCAGAGTAAAATGTGCAAACAGCTTTGTGCATGACGTCGTCGTTGTCAGCTTTTATTGTTTACATTTATAATGTACAAGTTATTTGTTTATTATATATTTAAAAAACTATCAACTATGAAGTGTATTGCAAAGCTTTGCACAAACCGTGGAGCTGTTAAATCATCGAATTGCCTCAACATAAGCTACGTCTTGAATATTGTTGGTGTATACCAATGTATTACCGTATATGAACTTTTCAAAATCGAGACAAGACTGGAAGCAGGTTAGCCGGAAACTGTCGTATGGACGACTAGTAACTTTCCGAATACTCTGATGATTATTATTGCAGACATGAATGAGTATGTTGGTGATTCCTAATGTTGACTTCAGACTTGGTGATTTCATTATTGAACGGCTATGAGGTAATCTGCGATCCAAGCAGACATAATTAGACACTGGATGGAGCAGAATTCTCTTCAAAATACTGACAACACGGCACCCGTGAAATGAATTGACTAAAACGAAAAATGGCCTTCTGTACAAATTACGACAAAATGGCATTTCAGCAACACATGCAACATTATAGAACACAGATAATCTATATAATAAAAATGAGTTGTGGTTTCCTTTGTCACGATTTAACTCGCGAGCGGAAGGACCGATCGGCGTGAAATTTTGTATGCAGAGATTTTTGGGGCCGGAGAATAATCTTATGATGGTTTGAGACCCCTCCCTTCACTGGAAAGGGGGGCTCCCATTCAAATGAAACACAAATTTCTACACAACTCGAGAACTAATCAAGCAAAAGAAACCAAATTTAGCATGTGTGAGTTTTTGAAGGCAAAAAAGGTTTTTATGGTAGCTTCAGAACCCTCCCCGTCATAAAAGGGGGGGCTCCCATACAAATAAAACACAATATTCTGCATAACTCGGGAACTAATCAAGCAAACGGAACAAAATTTAGCATGTGGTGGTTTTTTAAGACAAAAAATGTTTCTATGTTGGTTTGAGACCCCTTTCCATCCTAAAGGGGGGGGGGGGGCTCCGATACAAATGAAATACACTATTCTGTATGACTCGAGAACTAATCAAGCAAATGGAACCAAATTTAGTATGTGGTGGTTTTTGAAGACAAAAAATTGTTCTATGTTGATTTGAGACCCCTCCTCTTTCTGAAAGGGGGGGGGGGACCTATTCAAATGAAACGCAAATCCTTGCATAACTCTAGAACTAATAAGAGAAATGGAACCAAATTTCGCATGTGGAAGTTTTTGAAGGAGGGAAATGTTTCTATGGTGATTTGAGACTCTTCCGTCATATGAGGAGGAAGGGGGGAAGGGGTGCTCTCAAACAAATGGAACCCAAATTTCTGCATAACTCGAGAAATAATCAAGCAAATGGAACCAAATTTGGAATGGACAAGTTTTTTAAGGCATGAAATGTTTTTATGGTGGTTCAAAGCCCCTCCTCCCTCTTAAAAGGGGGGCTCTCATATGAGAACTATACCTACTGCTTTGCAAATTTGTATTCAGTGGTTTTTGGGTCCGGAAAAGCATCTTATGATAGTTCGATCCTGCGTAACTCAAGCACTAATCAAGCAAATGGAACCAAAATTGGTATGGGTGAGTTTTTGAAGGCAAGAAATGTTTTTGTGGTAATTAAAGACCGCTCCTCACTCTGAAAAGGGGGGCAACCATACATACAAAACACAAATTTAAACCAAACATGAGAACTATCCCTACCGCTATGCAAATTTGTATGCAGGGGTTTTTGGGTCCGGGAAAGGATCTTATTATAGTTTGACACCCCTCCCTCCTTTAAAAATGGGGGCTCCCATGCAAATGAAAAACTATTTTCTGCATAACTCAAGAACTAATCAAACAAATGGAACCAAATATGGCATGTGGAGGTTTTGTAGGCAAGAAATGTTTCTACGGTGGTTTGAGACCCCAAGCAAAAGAAACCAAATTTAGCATGTGGGAGGTTTTAAAGGCAAGAAAGGTTTCTTTTATGGTTTCAGATTCCTCTTCGCCCTGAAAACGGGGGGCTCCTATACAAATGAAATACAATATTCTGTATAACTCGAGAACTAATCAAGCAAATTGAACCAAATCTGGCATGTGGACGTTTTTGTAGATGAATACTGTTTCAATGCTAATTTGAGACCCCTCCCTTTTCTGAAGGGGGGGCTCCTATACAAATGAAACACAAATTTATGCATAACTCGAGAACTAATCAAGAAAATGGAATCAAATTTGGCATGTGGATTTTTTTGAAGGTCAGACATATTTCTATGGTGGTTTGAGACACCTTTGCCCTCTGAAAGAGGGGGGGGGGGGCTCTCATACAAATGAAACGCAATTTTCTGCATAACTCGAGAACTATTCAAGTAAATGAAACCACATTTGGCATGTGGGGGTTATTGGAAACAGGATTTTTATTTATATTAAAATGGATTTCTGTCTGACTGTCTGTCTGACCGATCGGAGTGAAAATATGTATGCAGGTATTTTTGGGGCTGGGGAAGGTTCTTATGATTGTTTGAGACCGCTTCCCTCTTCCGGCTCGCATACAAATGAAACACAAATGTCTGCATAGCTTGAGAACTAATCAAGCAAATGGAATCAAAAATGGTATTCGGGGGTTTTTGAATGCAAGAAATGTTTCTATGGTAAATTCAAACTCAAATTTCAACCAATCCTAAGAAATTATCCAGGTAACTAAGCCACAAACTGTGTATTGTCTGGGTAAGAAGAATGTTCTGATAGAAGTTTGAACTCCTTATTACTCAAAAAAAAACTCATTAAAAAAAAAGCGTCAGTTCTTTGTAATGTTCATTCATTTAGTTGCAGGCGTAGCAACGCTCGCACCGGGATCAGCTAGTAATAAAATATTTTGTTATTATTACACCACGAGTTCAGCAGAATACGAATGATTCATTTTTGATTTTTGAAGTGCAATTTATATGTATATACTCCATTTCAATACTTAGCAATCGAAACTACATGGAATAGATAATTAACTAATTAACTTACAAAACACATCAAGACGCGTAAAAAGAATCGACGACTCTTGCCTCTTCCACAATTCGAATTGAAGTGGACGATCTTAGCTAAGGAATGTCCTTAGATACCCACCGCTTTGTGACCCTTGACTCTGAGATCGAAAATTGGGACAAAGTGCAAATTCGCGACCACCGCATTGTAATAATTTACACCCGAAACCTTAACTGGCATAGCGGTTTCTCTTTTCAACGGCCGAACTAAACGCCCCGTAAGCTCTTGGCAAACCCGAACAGGATGGGTCAACTGAATGGGGGGTCAGTGTCCCAAGTTACCATTTCAATGTTGTGCGTCCCCATGCTTTGGCGGGTTTGGCTTTGGCTTTACTTCAACGCAAGAAACTGAAATGTATGCAATCATGACAAATGTATGCCAACTCTCAAAATTGCGTTTTGGATACTACAAAACACCAATCATTCGAAACTCTTGGCACTCCATCGCGCAAACTTAAACTGCCATCCAAAGCTAGTCAGTCATTCAGGAAGAGAAGCTGAGCAAATACATGGAACGGCATCAACCGGTAAGGTACTCATGAATATGAAATGACTTCCACCGAAACACCGGTGAATGAACCGTCAAAGCATCCGATGGCGAAGTCTTTTTGGTTATGCGTCTGGAAGATACCCAATTCCCAGCTTTATTAGCTAGGTTAATGAAATATGTGTATGCCTAATTCAAGGTGTAGAGTGGAACTAAACAGATGTCGAGGGTTTGGGTGTTTATGAATATTTTAGCAGCCATCATGGGGTGGCTAACCATCATGATTAAATAAACACTCAATTTTAGCTTGTCACAGGTTGACTACTTTGCTTCGTCGACAAACGTAGTAGGCGTGTGGAAAAGGCGAAAAGATTGTTGCCAAGCCATCAATATTAGTTTGATGTTTATCGTCACAATCTTAGCACAGTTGGATAATACCTGATCCTAGTTTTTGTTTTCGATTATACTCACTTGTGTTCACAAATTGCATAACTAAGAAAGATTCATCTTGAGAAACATACTTTTCCTGGTAGCTTGATATGGTGAGATAAAAATTTGATTGTACGGTCTCAGTTTATAGAAAATGTAGCTTAAAAGACTAAAGGTTCAATATATCTGCAGTAGTCGAGATATGGTAGAGAAGGATATGTTTCCAACATATATGATCACCTTACACCCAGTTTACTACTTAGTTGATTGCAAACTTTCGTTTAACATCTCAACATCTTCAACATGTTCTTCTGTACACGTGAATAGGAAACACAGTGGAAAGTATCCATCGGAAATTCAATAAATTTTCCTGTAATTTAGAAAGTGGTAATTGCTTCGCAAAATCAAGTGAATCTTATGTATCTAGTGAAATGTAAATGATTAGTCAAGTAGTATTTCTTTGTCTATGTGATTTTCATGAAAAAATTACTTATTTTAGTATTGAAAAATATCTACATGTGTTTCCAGTAGTCCCTATGTGAAAAATGTGTTCAGTGTAGGGAAAGCAGAAAATTTTAGAACATATGACCAAATTGATTGATTAAATTAGACATTTCCCCTATTGGCTACGGACCGGTTTACATCGAGAAGTGAAACTGCTCAATTAAATCATCTTTCGCTCGTCGTACAAGCCAGAAGATCCTTCATCAGATACCCGCCTACATCTCTTGCTTTTCAGATATCAGATAATTATAATATCCTTCCAACCGGTTGAGTGCTCTTCACTATTCCATAAGCAGTTCTTAGTGCTGCATATTGTTTCACTTCAACAGGCGCGATTGTGCTCGGATTCCGTTCGGTGCTTGCAAACATCTTGATAAAGTCGTTGTGGTGCGTACCAATGGTCCTGCATTCTACGTTAGTAGTATATCTTCCAGCTGAACACTTCGGACGACACGGAGGGAATATAATTAAATCGATAACTTATCGCATTTGTGTCATCTCGCTGGGCATGCTGCGGCACACGTGGAACGATGGATTTGCATAACGGAATGGCATTTGCGATGAGATGAAATTTGATTTGTTTTGCGCCTTCTTGGAATGAGAGCACGTTCTACTCAGAAATGGTAGGGTGGAGCTCTACTTTGAAAGCAGGCCAATAGCCCCGTCAATCATTGTTGTTGCTTTCGGTATTAGCTTATTGCTTGCTCTTATTTTAGTGTTCTAAATGCATTTCCACAGTTATTAATTGAGAGTTTTCGATACCAGGTACCGTTCTTGCATTACTTCGATTGTGTTGCAAGTACAATCATACCTTATAACCAAGGAATCGAGAAATTTTCCATAACGAATAATTCATAGGACTGATCACATGTACCCGCCCCATTAATAAAGTTTTGCTTCCTGTGAAAACCATGGAGTTGCAGACGTGTATTTAGTCTCTAGTAAAACCAACCACAGAGAACAGACGTTCATCTTCCGTCTGCTACTTGTGTAAAACTTTAAACAGACATTTCAAATGTATGTCGTTATGCTCCTGGTAGGCGTCGCTGCAGTTGTGCGATACTGCCATGTCAATGTTTATCAATAAAAAGCCTAGCACATAACCTGAAAAGTTTTGATTGTTTTTCTCTGCTTTTGTTTTTTATACCGGCTGCCCATATTTACTTTTACACACGTTTTTCAAGAAAGGGTATATGGACATCAATGTCTGTTCTCTGTGAATCAACTATCCTCTCCTCCCCCAATGAACCGTGAGGACGTGGCTGGTTCCGATAATGACCACCTTCTAGGCTTTTATTTTCCTTCTTTTTTTTTAAAAAGTTAATATGTGAAGTGTAAGTTTAGTTTTCCAACCACAATGTTCTACCAAATTGCTCGTAAAAGTGTTGCTATTTTTGAAGTGTAGTTCCATCATGCTGCTTACACGAGTGCAGACACGCAAAACTAAAACCAGTAAACCGGTGGTCAGCACCACTGTAAACGCCATATTGGAAGTTGGCACTTCACAAGTGACCTTCACAGTTAAAATGACATAATCTTTACTTTCAAATGAGTATTGTTTGGTGGCCACGAAACATTTTCATCTCCTTTTCAAAGAATTCATCCTCCTATTCCGGATCATACAACATGGTCGAAATGTGTAAGGCAGAGTCAGGCGAAAAACTAATGATGGCTCCTTATGTTTACATTTTACAGAAAATCAACATTTTGTTTCCATTTCTTTTTACGCCTTTACAAAAATTTATGCCTGCTTCGATTATTTCTCTTTTCGCGTCCAATTTTGAATAGTTTAATATCACAAGTTGGAGCTAATACTTGAAATTCCTTATGCAACTGGTGTTTGTTGAAAATTTATGTAATACTAGCTTAACCCGGTGCGAGCCTTGCTACGCTTGCAACTAAATGAATGAAAATGTAACAGAACTGGCGCTTTTATATACATTCTTTTAGGAATGAGTTTAGTTAAAATATTCGTTTGCTAATATGAGTAATTTCTGCAAAATTAAACGTTAGTGTGTATTTTTAATCTTTCATAACCTAAGATTACTTATTATGCATGTGCAGCACTGAGAGTAACTCAAGAATTCCCCATTCTTGACAAAAAAAATCTGTTTTTTTCAGGAGCCTCCCCCCTCCCTCTGGAGAGAGGAGTCTCGCACGATCATGGGAAACAAATCCTGTCTCCAAAATCCCCACATGCCATATTTTGTTCCAGTTGCTTGATTAGTTCTTGAGATATGCACAAATTTGTGTTTTATTTGTATGGGAGCCCCTGCCCCCTTTCAGACTGAGAAGGAGTCTCGAACCATCATAAAAACCATCGCAACTCCAAAAACTCCTGCATACAATTTTTCATAACAGTAGGAAGAATTCTCATGTTTAGTTGAAATTAGTGTTTTATTTGTATGCGAGCCCCCTTTCCTCTCTTCTAAAGAGAGAAGGGCTCTTAAATCGCTTCGAAAACCTTTATTGACCCTAAAAATCTCCACCTCCCAAATTTGGTTAGATTTGCTTCATTAGTTCTGGAGATATGCAGTGTATCATTTGTATAGGAGCCCCACCCCCCTCCCAGACGAAAGAAGAGTCTCAAACCATCGTAAGAACTTTCTCTGGCCTTAAAAACTCCAGCATACAAATTTTCATAACAGTAGGGATATTTCTCAAGTTTGGTTAAAATTTGTGTTCCATTGTATGAATGCTCCCTATGCAGAAATGCAAGAATTTCTACATACATTAATTGTTATGTTATGTATTCTCGTATTCTCCGTGCGTGGAGTAACGATTGTGATGTAGAAGGAGATGTTCGCTCATCACCATGAGGCACCAAGAGAGAACAACAATGTTTTTGGCTAGAATGAAAGATATGAAGAGAAAGTTTTGACAGTTCCGTCAATGTGCGGCAGGCTTGGAAATAGAACAGAATCATACATGTGTTTGATGTTTTTCAGCTAGGACATGTTTGTTTACGTCTGAAATCTTGTCTGTATATTATGTTTTATAAATGTATCATTATAAGTCTTTCGTATTTCAAGAAACAAATATATGCGAGAAAAGTTAAACGTCAACAAAACTAGTCAGGTATGTTTGGTTAGCGTCGTATTGGACGGAATAATACAATGTTTGAGCTTCGCTTGAGACAAATATATATCAAATAGATATTTATATCATGTACTCGTTTGTCGCTGCAACATTCTAGAACCTAGTTCTGTCATGCTAGAATGAAATTTCAGTTGCCAATTGCCAACATCAGGATGCGTAAAATTAGTTGTATGATAACGTTTTGATATTTCAAAACGTCAGCGCAAATAATTATTTGCTTGAGCAAATGCTTTTCATTTAAATAAATACCCCTAGCCTGAATTTACTTTTATCAAAGCGAATATCAACTGAAATCTTCAATAAGGTTGGCAAATATTTATGATGCTGATAAGGTTTAAGAGGATTCTGACTACTATATATCTTATATGTCGAAATGGTCGAGTGGTAAGAACACCGATCTAGGAAGCTTGGAGTCCATAGTATGAACCTGGTTCATGAAAGCCTTTTCGTTGCCATCGAAAATTTGTTTTAATAATCTTACCAACTTTTTTGTTTATGACAATTGTCTGACATAAATTAGGTTTCGTAGGCTCCACCTTCTGCGCTATTTCAATTCTATAGTAGTACCCTTAAAGGTTTACCACAATCGGAATGGTAACATAATCATTTGTCACATTTAGGCAAAAATGCATGCAATCAAACATGTCGTGTTACTTGGGTTCTAGAAGAGGGGAGGGGTTTCAAACCATCCAATCCATCAAACTGACAGGCAAAATAGTTTACTGGCCTTCGGTAAATATTAGTTACCGATTTACAATCACTACGAAAATATTTGCTGATTTTCGGTAAATAATACTGGATTCCACAAAATGTCAAAAAGAATGCTGGTTAACAGCATAAATGTAAATGCTGAAGGATATTCAGTAAATATTGATGCTGTGTTTCAGTTATTTGTTTAAGATATGCTGGTTTAACAGTATCAAGTGTTTTGCTGATGTGCTTCCTGCAAAAACTATTGCTGGAATCAGTTAAGAATATTTGGTGTGTAGAGCAAATGCGGAAATAACAGTTCACTTTTGCAGTGGATTATTTTAAATCAGTTCGAAATGAAGTGCAAAGCAAAAAAATGTGGTCACAGTGACGTGTCACATCCGGGTCTCCGTTTTCATCGGTTCCCGAGAGATCCAATCGTTCGCCGAGAGTAGGTGAAGGCCTCCATTGGGAACGCATGCGAGAAAGACATTCTCTTGCTCAAGCTTTCTCCAAACAGCAAAATTTGCAGCGTAAGCATCAATGAAATTCAATGAAACCTTATCGATTAACGTTTAGTTTAATGCAGCTTCATTTCCGGAACGATAAAAGAAAGTTTTTTAATTACTTCATTTTCAATGGGATTACTGTGTAAACATATCTGGCAACATTGGAGCGACTCCCGTATCATAGCAATCATAAATTTATAAGAGGTCATCTCTCTCTGAGCTGGCAGGTCCTGTCCTAGATTTTTACTACAGGTTCCCTCAAAAATATTCCAGTGACCAATATATCCAAAAGCTTTCTCAAGTCTATCAAAATCATAATTATAGAAAATCTTGAAGATAGAGATCGTAAATGACATCTACTACAGGTTCCCCCGAGGACGTTCCAGTGGTCCCGAGAGTGGTCAATGTATCCAATGGGCTTATTAAGTTTAACAATATCATGTTTATGAAAAAATAATGAAGATAGAGCTGCCAAAACATGACGTGTTGGGATAAATGCCTAACTGGTTCGGAAGTGGCCAAAATGGAAAAGGAACCAGTTGAGGTTTATAATAAGGTTTGTGATGAAAAACCAAGAAGAAAATGCTGGCATGTTTTGAGTACAATGAAGAGTTAACCTCATCCAGGAGCCTTTATCAGTACCTGTTTCAAGGAAATGGCTATATCTCAGTCAATTCAAGGCCAATTCTTGTAATAGACATTTCATTCACTTGGTAAATATTTTATCTTTACGTGTGTTTACTAAAAAAGAAATTTTGACAATGGCATCTTGTACAAAATCTCATCACAAATTCAACATGTCAGATAGCATCTCCGGAAACCCGAAACAACTCCGGTGTCTGGGAGTCATGGCCAATTATGTTACCGAGGTATAACATTAGATGAATTTTCCATTCGAATGCTTCTTAGCGAAATTAAATCGGATAATATTTCATGAAGTAAAAGCACTATAAAGTTACTAGAAATAAGAAGAAAAATCGGCACAACGGAATACGCGTATCTGTCAATATAAGCAAAGGTAGTTGGAATTATATGGAAAATACTAATTTTTCTTCTAATTTCTAGTTACAAATATTCCACTAAACAGCTCAAGAGAATCGAATGAACTGATCGCACAAGCCATCTTTCTCGATCAACGGTTCAAGAAGCAAGGTTTTGGAGATGTGGAGATTTACGGAAAGAGCAAATGAACGGTTGTGAAGAACTAGAAACTTCAACGAGTCGCTTTAGTGAGCCATTTTGTCCACCTCTAGTCTACATGTTGATTGAGATTATGGTCCTGCTGCAATTGTAGACGGGCCTGTATTGTCATAGCCACGAGAGAAAAAAATTTAAAACCAGTCAAGGGGGCGGATCCGTTCCTGCCTTGACCTACCCCGCATGGGGATGTGTGGCAAAAGTGTGTGTGTGTGTGTGTGTGTGTGTGTGTGTGTGTGTGTGTGTGTGTGTGTGTGTGTGTGTGTGTGTTTGCTTCGAAATACTGCTTAACAAAAGCCCTACGCTCAATTTCAAACTACTTCTATTCAATTTCATAACCTGCCGAACGCTATCGGACCTATCGATACTTTCTCTTCATATATTTTGTTCTAGAAATTGCTATTTCAATACAATACCTGGGAACTCGATGGATGATCTGAAATCATACACCGTATAAAGAATACTTCCATCTTTCGAGCCTAGTTGGTGGGACTGCCTTCTAAGGTATAGCTGATGCGTTTTTTACTCAGCCGCTGAACGCTAGTACAGATGCTGATTGAGCCGCACCCCCTTGGTGGTCAGACGGTCGGCACGCACCTCCTCAATCTAGCTGAAGTCAGAAGGACGACAGTGCCCAGGCTGCACTGCCAGCAGAGTACGCAACCCTTAGCTGGCGGTCTTTGTCATATTTTGAGCCGTGCAAGCATGAAGTAGGAACTTGTGAGGACCAGAGCCATGCTGCGGGGGGACACGCTTCATCCCAATTGTCGACTCACCATTTTTCAGCTCAGTAAAGCAATTTTTCTTCGTTTGCAGAGAAACTAATTTTTTCATCACCACCGGTACACATCAACAAGGAAATTTACCAGAATGAGTATTAACAAAAACGAATAATGCCTTTCGCTAGAAGCCATGATGCCACGATGACCATATTTGGAATCGCGTCACTATGCTCAAACCGTGATGGAATAGTATTAGACCTATGAACTTGATATCGTGCCAAAACCTGCCAATCCTCGCAACAATCCTGAGTTACGCCCAATCAAAAGATATTAGGCACTGATGAAGCAGGAACTTTCCGAAAAGAAGCAAGAGGACATCGAATTTCTTCAGTCGTGATTTAACTGCACTTCTATCATGATTTTCTTGTTCGCGAAGTGAAATGGAATTTGTGTTTCAT
This sequence comes from Aedes japonicus, assembly GCA_034211315.2. Classification (NCBI taxonomy): domain Eukaryota; kingdom Metazoa; phylum Arthropoda; class Insecta; order Diptera; family Culicidae; genus Aedes; species Aedes japonicus. The sequence continues at coordinate 8,425 of JASCZW010010827.1, read as the reverse complement.
CTATATATGAGCCCTCCTTTCAGAGAAGGGAGGGGCTCGAGTCAACTTAGAAATATTTCTTGCCTTCGAAAACCTCCACATGCCAAATTTGGTTCCATTAACCTGATAATTTCACGAGTTATTCAGAAATTTGTGTCTCATTTTATGGAAACCCCCATCCCGCCCCCTTCCAGATGGCGGAGGAGTCTCAAACTTCCATAGGAACATTTATCTCCTCCAAAAACCTCCACATGTAAACATGTGGGTTCCATATGCTTCATTGCTTTGCTTGAGCAAATGGAAAAGAACTCATTCTTGATATTCTTCAATATTATCTTAGAACGGTATTTTGGCTTCACTATCTTGAAGACTTAGTCATTATTTTTCGAAATCAATGATTGAATTTTCCTTGTATTGGTAAATCTATTTGAGCCTATGTATGCGAAAATGAAAATCAAAATCTTGGCTTAAGTTTACCACTACACATGTATCCGTATTAGATACATGTGTTTTCGTGGGAAGTATTGAAATTTCCTGCAATATCAATTTATTTATATAACTCACGAGGTGAAATTGATTGCGTGTCGCTTTTTAATGAATGGGTTTTCATGTCACAAAAGTGCTGAAAGATTAATTGAATAATAAAATTTAACATGGATTACAGTAGTCTATTATACAAAGCATGGGGTTTACAACAGAAGAAATTATAACATTGGTCAATAAAAATATTCGTTCAATTAAAATCGTATCCGGATACATGTTTTACGTGCTGTAGAAGTGTTCCGACAATATTTTTGTCCTGTCGGATGTGGTTCCATATTGTGGTCGTAAATAAAATCAATTTTTTTCAACGTCTTGTCTGTAGAACCAATCACATCAACGGTGAACCTCGAGAGTATGCTCCCTTTGGTAAACTCTCCCATCTCTGCCGTAGTTAGCATCGTCTTTGTTTTATAATTCAGCATGAATATTTTGAATAATTCTTACAGAATACCCTCGAATCTTTGCTGGTATGTCATATTAAAAATCAAAATCGTTTTGTTTATAGCCAGTGCTACTTCTTCGTAGTCTCGTTCCTCAAACGTCGATTTGGCTGCCTTTCTGCAGCATTCCGGTCGAAGCATGATTTTTTCTTGTGCTAATTTTATTTGTTTGCGATCAGCAACAAACTTGCTCAGTAAAGCTCCAGGACCACACCCAGCAGATGGGGAATATATTTGTTTTGCCAGCTGTATCCTTCATAATACTGAAAGCGGAAATCCATTCACGGTCCGGTTGAGGAAATCTTTCGGGTTGGAAATTTTCTCGACTTCCTTGGGCAAAGAGTATTGTTGTGCTTATCACACAATATACAAATTCATAAATCGTGTAGGTATCGAAAGCTCTCAATTAACAATTGTGAAAGTGCATCTAGAACATCAAGTTGTGAGTAGGCAATAAGCTAATTGCGAACGCTATAAGCTTGACAGTTCATGAAAGAAGGAAAAGGTCTGAAAAAAGCATCGGGAATTTTCAAATTTTGGTTGGACCCTTACTTGCATGAACAAACATCTTCCATAGTGCACTGAGGAAACAACCCTGCTGGGCATGTACTCTTCTAGAAGGTGGAGGAGTCTCAAACCACCATAGAAACATTTCTTGCGTTCAAAACCTTCACCTGCCTGTATTTCATTTGTATGGGAGCCTAATCCAACCCCCCCCCCCTCCCCAATTCAGCAAGAGGAGGGTCTCGAAACACCTTAGAAAGGTTTACTGCCTTCAAAAACCTTCACATGCCAAATTAAGTACCATTTGCTTTATTAGCTCTCGAGTTATGCTGAAATTTGTATGGATTCCCCCCTCTCAGAATGGGGGTGGATCTCAGACTACCATTGAAACATTTTGTTACCTTCAAAAACTCCCCAACATGCCAAATTTAGTACCATTTGCTTTATTAGCTCTCGAGTTATGCAAAAAAATTGTGTTTATTTGTATGGGAGCCCCCCTTTCCAAGAGGGGGGGGGGTCTCAAACCATCAAGAGAACCTTTCCCAGCCCAAAAACCTCCTGCATTCAAATTTTCACGCCAATCGTGAATGAAATGATGAAAATTTGTTCACTGAATAATTCCCCAGTTAATAATTATGCACAATTGCATTTAACATTTTCATCTTCACGTTTGGAATAACAATCACTATTCACTGGATCTTCAACAAAAAGAACACATTGATCCGTTGATGAGTGTCGAATATCGGTCCAGCGATGACTATCCCAAGCAAAATTGCTGGTTTTATTATGGTTTTATAGCATTCTTGAGTCTAATTCATGCTCTTCAGAACCCTTATAAAACCAAAATTGTTACTTGGGTATTATTCCTGATCACTCCCGCTCAACTGTTATTGCGCAAACTGCTTTGTTGCTTCACTTGCTGTTGCTTTGTTGTGTTTTCCTTTTCTCCGGCACTACTTCTCACCGGAATTAATTTTAATTATTGACAAAGTTACGGTCGGTCTGTGCAAAGATTGTTTACAAATCGATAGGAGGAAACTGGGCGGAACGAAAATATCAGCTGACGAGCATTGTTGCCAACTCTGGGAAGAATATTATTGCTTTCAAAATTGTTGCTCATGGTAGATTATGCTATATAGCAAATTAGCAAATATTTTGCATCCAACACAATAAATACATCATAAGGGAACGAAAAATATCCGTATCTCAGTTTTTGAACATGCCAAGATCCATTAGTTGAAAATACCAAGATATAAATCTGGCAACTGTCGATGATCGATGACTCTCTGGCTCGCTTGAAGCGTAGTGTGTGTGCTGAAGAAAGTGTGGCTTATATTGTTGAGAATCTCGAAGTTGCAATGCGCTCAAATAAAGGGTGATACGGTCAAAATTTGGTCAAAGGAAAATGCGTGTAAATCGGTGAAATCGTTTATTTAAAAAATCAAATTAAATTTCTTTTTCAAGTTCAATTAGTATAAAATTCAGGAAAAATATTCAGTTAGGCTTCCGCATTTCCAAATCCGAATTGCCGGGCCTTACGCTTGACCCCTGCCATCAGATTTTGTACAGCCACCTTGTCCACCTTCTTCGCCGCAGAAAGCCAGTTTGCCTTGAACTGCTGCTCGTCCTTAGCAGTTTTTTTGGTCTTCTTTAGGTTCCGTTTGACAATAGCCCAGTATTTCTCAATTGGGCGGAGCTCTGGCGTGTTGGGAGGGTTCTTGTCCTTGGGAACCACCTGCACGTTGTTGGCGGCGTACCACTCCATGGCCTTTTACCGTAATGGCAAGATGCCAAATCCGGCCAAAACAGTACGGAACAACCGTGTTTCTTCAGGAAAGGCAGCAGACGTTTATTCAAACACTCTTTCACGTAAATTTCTTGGTTGACAGTCCCGGAAGCTATGAAAATGCTGCTTTTCAAGCCACAGGTACAGATGGCTTGCCAAACCAGATATTTCTTTGCGAACTTTGACAGTTTCGTGTGCTTGAAAATATCTGCTACCTTTCCTCTTCCTTTTGCCGTATAAAACTCCTGTCCCGGAAGCTGCTTGTAGTCGGCTTTGACGTAGGTTTCGTCGTCCATTACCACGCAGTCAAACTTCGTCAGCATCGTCGTGTACAGCCTCCGGGATCGCGCGTTGGCCGGCGTATTTTGTTTATCATCGCGATTTGGAGTCACTACCTTCTTGTAAGTCGATAGTCCGGCTCGTTTTTTGGCTCGATGCACGGTTGTAGACGATACACCCAGCTTATTTGCGGCATCTCGGAGAGATAGGTTTGGGTTTCGCTTGAAACTACCGGCAACTCTCTTTGTCGTCTCAGCGGCTTCCGGTTTTCGATTTCCCCCCGATTCAGACTTCCTGGCTGTCGACAAACGTTCCCCAAACACTTTAATTACATTTGTAACGGTTGATTTGGCAACTTTTAGCGATTTTGCCAACTTTGCGTGCGAGTAGCTCGGATTTTCGCGATGCGCGAGCAAAATTTTGATACGCTGCTCTTCTTGCTTGGACGGCATTTTGACAACTGAAGAGTGAATTCCAAAATCAAAGTAGGAGCATCATTCTACACACACACCTTCAAAATGAGGGGTGTTCAGGTTTTTTAAATGCAAAATTGAAAGAAATACGTCAAGTTGATATTGACCAAATTTTGACCAAATTTTGACCGTATCGCCCTTTAGATCGTGAATTTTTACTTGGTGTTCGAGTGATTTTACGAGTTGCGCTGTCTGCTACATTGACAATACAGTGGCCTGGCTTGTTTCTCTTTTGGAAATTTCGGAAGCAGTTTTCTCATATAAAAGTGCTTGAAAGAACAAAAAGTGAATATTCTTAGGAAGAAAAATCCAGCACGAGAGCTGTGAAAATGTGGAAATCAACCAGAATCATTTATGAAAAAATCAAATGATGGGTCCTTGTAACAGTGTTAGTTTGAGAAGCAAATGGCGAGTTTGTGTTTGTGTATTGTGTTAGCGAACCAAGTTTTTGAAAACTACCAGATTAAAGTGAATTTATAGTGTTTAATAATTTTTCTTTAAAAATTGAGAAAAACACAATTCTACTCAGTGATCATGCACAGGAAAATAGAAAGTCATGATTCATTACCGAAAATGGCTTAAAAGATTTTTTTACATAAAGAAGAAGCAGACAATTCCCAAACTAATTACGATTTCTTCAACCTTAAAAGAACAAATCACTCCCGAGACTTCGGCGATCGAACAAATGATAACTGAGTGGCCAATGGAATGGACTGTATTTATGGTCCGTACCTTAAAATAAAAACCAATGGATATCAATGAAAAGTCTTGATTAAGCAGGAAAAACAACATGCCGCGAAAACTTTTACGTCAGTCATTAAGCCTATAAGCAGCATTATCCATGCCTGTAGTCAGCAAGACCTACGACAATCTACAACCAACTATGCGGTATAGTGTTTGAAAGAGTCATCATTATTTCCAACTGGTCGTGTCAGAAAACCCTCACCGCGATAGTCAAGTGAATGGACGATAGTTAGTCGTTCCACAGTCATTTTTTTCCATTACAACCGTCGTGCAAACTTAAGATGAACAAACTTTCAACTGATTTTGTCCATGTTTTCCTTGTTTATATACTTTACAGTCCGCTGCAAAAACTGCTATTGGCAGAATAATTAACTTCTAATTACTAGAAGTTCAGATTGGAAAGCATGCAACGAAAATGTACGATACTCGGGAGACAAATTACGAAAAGTTTGGACGGAAGTGCAAAGCAAAAAACTCCAACAATTTTACAGCAAGCAATGCAGACGATTCATGCCAAAGCAAGTCTCTATTGAATTAAAGGCTTGAATCCTATCTTAGCAGCACAGTTGTGTCACTGTCATCTTCAACTTACTGAAAAGGACTTTCAAATGAGGATATGTTTGCTTCTCCTAAAGGCATAAATAAGCACAAAGAAAGCCAACGTTTGCGAGAAAAATAAATAGAAAAGGTAATGACTTTCCCGGCAGCAATCCAAACACATCATCAGTCATGAGAACACTTTTCTTGTTGTGTACCAAAAGGCTCAGCTATCGTTTCGTGTGATTATTTTTTTATTCCAGTCTGCATCGTCAGAAGGATTCAATAGTTTAAATAGTTAATGTCATTCATCTTAGTCAGCATTCCAACGGTCTCAATAGTGATAGTAATTGACAGAACATGGTAATCAATAACAACCTTTAATTTTTCATAAGTTTTCGTATTAAACTTCAAGATAAACTATAGAGTGCTGCAAGTGCATGGTTAGAAAAGGTGAAGAACATCATAGAAGTAGTGCGACAAATTGAGATAGTAAACGGGTGAAAAATGCTGGATAGATTTTGATTCAATCACATTTAATATTATTCTTGTCTTGAGTGGATACAATTTTGAGCCCAATTTTGATGCGCACAATGATACTTACTCATTCAACAATCATGTGTAGAATCGAAAAAATCACGAAAAACCAACATTTTCGTTTACATCAACAGTACTGTTAAGAGCGAACATCATGAATTACCTTCTGCGATGATTTAAGGAGTGTATCGAAAAGTAGTTATAAACTTCCAAATAATAAAATAGGCATGAAAACATGGTTAAAATTAACATACTATTTCAGTTTATTATAGCTTAACATGTTTACAAAAGATCCAAACGGAAAAACTAGTCATCATGTTCATTTCTGTAGAATGCCCGTACCTTTGATTTGACACCTGCCATCAAATTCTGCACAGTGACCTTTGTGCACTTCCTGGATGCCGCTGCCCAATTTTTCTTAAAATCGGTCATGTTTTGGGACACTGTACCATGCTTCTTAAATATACGCTTGACTATTGCCCAATAGCGATCGATCGGTCGCAACTGGGGACAGTTTGGTGGGTTGATGTCTTTTTCTACGAACTTGATGTTATTCTCCGTCAGCCACTGTAGAGTGGATTTGGCGTAATGTGCCGATGCCAAATCTAGCCAGAAGAGAGGAGGGGACTGGTGCTTTCTATACAATGGTAGCAACCTGTTCTTCAAACATTCCTTTTGATAAATCTCAGCATTTATAGTTCCTTTTGTATAGAAAATTGAAGAACGCAAGCCACATGTGCAAATAGCTTGCCAAATGAGCACCTTCTGACCGAATTTCTCCATCGCAACAGTCGTATCTGCGGTTGGCACACGTTCCCCAACAGATTTAGTATAAAACTGCGGCCCCGGTAGCGTTCTTGAATCTTCTTTAACGTATGTTTCGTCATCCATCAAAATGCACTGGTCGACATTGTCCAAAATGCAGCTGTACAGCTTTCGAGCCCTGGTTTTGGCACGAGACTTTTGTTCCGGAGTTTGTTTGGGCACTTTCTGCTTTTTGTACGTCTTCAAGTCATTCCTGCGCTTGATTCGTTGAATCATTCCGATGCTGGTCCTGAACTTCTTGACTAGATCGCGAGTAGAGGCAGATTTGTTCCGTTGAATATAATCCACAACTTTTTGGTCCAAATCGGGGTTGCTGGAGCCGGGTTTCCGGCCACTTCTTGGTAAATCCTTGAGGGAGCACTCCTTACCAAACTTTTCGATGATGCGTTTTACACTTGCCGGGTGAACATTTACTCTTTTCGCAATCTGGTTGTAAGTAACACCCTTTTCGGTGCACCAAGTGTGCAGAATTTTTTTTTAGTCTCAAATTCAATTCGCGACATTTTGAATACAACTTTATCAACGGAAATGAATGAACCGAATAATCATTTTTGACATGTAAACAAAGCAAATTGCGCTTACACGCTAAAAATATATACAGTAGTTTATGCGTAATAACGCATCGAATGTTTATAACTACTTTTCGATACACTCCTTATCCACAGGGAAAACAACACCCATCCATTTTTTTCTTTCCTCATACCTATTTCAGCTAAACATTCAAAACCCAACAAGTTCGACCATCCATGGTGCTGCGTAGTTTGACCCACATCGATGCGAGCGAGACATCATAACCAATTTTCTCCCGACTCTATGGCGCCACCCTCCCCGTTATTCCACCCTCCCAACATTCGTTTGCCGGTATCATGTCAAACAAAGCTGGAATGGCGCCAGCATCTGTTGATCTTCATGGCACCCTTCGATTAAATTGCTCCCTCGGATATTTGGTTGGAGAAAGACGAAGATTGCCATGGATAGTTAGTGGAAAATGAATGTCTGGAGGAGTAAACTGCTAAATGCATTGAAGACCGATGACATTTTAGAATATTTGGCGAATAAGCAGCCTGAAAGTCAGCATAACAAAGAAAAATAAACCACAAAGGACTAAAACATGCCGGGTATGTTTATTTAAATATTAGCACATTTTTTACCTTCATCCTGCAATTAAAAACTTCCAATCTATATACATAAAACTGGACTGTTGTCTGTCTGTCTGAACGTAATAGACGCGAAAACTACTGAGCCGATCGGCGTGAAATTTTGTATGCAGGGATTTTTGGGACCGGGAAAGGTTCTTATGATAGTTAAAGACCCCTTCCTTCTCTGGAAAAGGGGGGTTTCTCATACAAATGAAACACACATTTCTACATAACTCGAGAACTAATCAAGCAAAAGAAACCTAATTTAGCATGTGTGAGGTTTTAAAGGCAAGAAAGGTCTCTATGATGGTTTCAGATCCCTCCCCGTCTTAAAAGGGGGGGGCTCCCAAACAAATAAATACAGTACACTAAGGTTTTTTATTGCACGGGGGATACGTTCCACTTTTAGTATGGAACCGTGTAAAAAAAGACTATAAAGAGTTGATAAATTCACACGCTTTTACATTTTATATTGCTTCAATTTAGTTTAAATGCGTTATCTTTCCATGCAATGGTCAAAATACAGTTTTTAAAATTTTGAGTACTTACACCAAAATATTTGGATATTTTGAAAAACTGCCCTATGATTACTTTTGGCTCAAAACGCAAAATGTGATTTGAATTAGGTCGATACGTTGT
>JASCZW010010826.1:0-34647 GCA_034211315.2 Aedes japonicus | reverse complement strand
AATATGCTAAAGCAAATCTCAAACAAATCCCAAGGCTTAATTTTTACAAACATCCCGCTAGCAACAAGGTTGCTGGTGAAGTTTATTTTCATTCATGGTTTGGCAAAGTATCTATTCCTGCTGCAGGAAAAACCGGAATTTTGTGACGGATAAAACAATGCACTCGAAAGTGTACAAAAGGTACGTCTCAACAATCGGATTTTATCCTTCGTTCCCATGTTGGACGGTTACGTTTGACCAGATCTAGACAGCTACCATTACAGCAAGGAAGTGCTACAATAGTACAAAGATAATAGGGTCCAGTTCATCCCAAAAGACATGAATCCACCAATTTGTCCTTAGTTCCGTCCAATAAAAAGTATTGGGCGATAATTAAGCGGAAACTGAATATAAAGAATTGGTAGAATCAGGACTGAAGGAGTTGTGCGCCGGCTGATAAGCGGCATCAACATAAAAGTACGAGAATTTCTTCGAAATAACGATGAATGATTCATTTCAGTTAGTTTAATGAAATAAAATAATATTACCTTAGTTCCATTCTTAGGATTTTTTCAATTGAAAGAAAAGTTCAAGAAATACACTCATTCGAAAGTGCCCATTTCAAAATTATCTAGCCTTCAGGCGAAATAAGCGGTCTCATGCGTCGTCACGTAGACTGCTAAGCAGGCTTCTAGCTATCGACGAAAAAAGCGGCAACACCCACATTTGTCAATCCTGAAACGCCGTACTCAACTCCCCAGTACAGATTAACAACGAAACTCTTCCCTCTGGATCTTCGAAGTCCTGCATCCTAGCGTCAACTGGGACTCTAGGCTTCATGTTAGTGATGCCATTATTGAGAAACGACTTGCATACGGCCTAGTATTAACATTCCTATGATCGGGTTCTTATTACTAAATTCGCTCCAATCTACAACTCAGTGATCAGGCTAGCCTCGGGACTCTCCTCCATTTTGCGTGCATCGATTGCGGCAAGCTCCCACACGATAAGTTTATCGTAAGGCGATCTGCCATTGGATATGACGGAATAACATCCAATCGTATTCTAGCTGAAACTAACCCACTTTTCAAATTCACTACCAACCTGGACCTCCCACCGGTGCCCTGTAACCGAGGACTAGCCAAGAATTCGGTTTGATAACTCAATCAAGAACAAACTCAAGGCTGGTTCCAACCCATCAATAGCAGCCAGGGTAGGTCACGAAGTTTGCTACTCTAATGGATCTGCCACCAAGAATCAAGTTGGATTTTGGAATCACCGGCCAAAACCTTGCCGAATGCCATCGAAGCCGCTGTCGCTATTATCGCCGCCATCATCCCATGCTGAAAACCAGTCCTTGTTCTAACCGATTCAGCCAACGTCGTCGCTGTCCTATGCTCGGAAACATCCGTTCATCCCTGGATCCAAGGGATTCAAAGCTTCGTTACCTTCGCTGCGGGATCCGAAGCAACAAAGAGACTGATCACCTAGCTCCACCCAGAGCTACACAAGAGTGATACGAGGACACGGTCTTAAGAAGTAGACATAGAAGATCATCTACTCCGCCTGGGAGCAAGAAGGACTTGTTTTGCAACTTTTGAGAAAATTTCGTTTTGAATTCTCATAAAACCACGATTTGATACGAACACAACCTTTCTTAACACGAATCTCGCTCAGCCTTATACCTTGCCCAGATCACGGAGCTGTAATATATTACCAAAGTTGTTCATGCAATATGGTTTGCATTAACGAAAAAAGGTCTTTTTTCGGATGGAGACAAAAAAACCCAAAACAGATAATTCCTTTTGATAAATTTCCCATGGAAGGTAATTATTTAAGCTTACTTGCAAATAAATCTACGCCCTTGCGAGCGGCCTTCCGGCAGTTAACCAGAACATTCGCCATGGCGGACGCAAATATGCATGAAGGTATGGTTTTGAGTTCTTTTTCTCGTTTTATTTATCAATTCCTCCTCAGTGTTCGCGACAAAATTGTTGGAGTAGATCTTACGCTTCAGGTTGGCCTAGAAATTCTCGATGGGACGCAGTTTGGAGACGTTGGCCGGGTTCGCTGACTTGGGTACCACATCGCTATTCAGCCAGCTCCATCTCCTCCAACGATCGCTTCGAGTTGTTGGCCGGCGCCAGATCCGGCCAGAACACCGCGTCTTCACCCTTATAGTATTTTTTGATGAACGACGCAACTTCCGGCAGTCATTTCGTACTATAAATTTCCCCGTTCACGGCTAGTCCGGAGCGAAAGAAGAGCGGTTTTGACATCCCCTTCTCGCTGATTGTCAGCGATGCAGCCACTTTTCCCTCGGTCTTCCTCTTCAGCATCCTTTGGAGCTTCTTGTCGCTCAGGGTCGTCCGCGGTCCGGAACCGGGCTTTCTTTCGATGCTCCAATTGTTGTCTAATAGTGCCAAGGGGGGCGACCTCGGCGTAGTGTTTAACATCCATACCTCTCTCGCCAAAGTCACTAGTTCGAATCTTACTCCCAGAGAAGTTACGAAAATACCCAAAAAAAAGAATTTGAGTAACCACGACGGGCCCAGGGCTGAAAATCTCGATAATACAGTAATAAAAATAATAATAATAACAGTGCCAAAATGTTGAAGATGCCGGAACGGACGTATCCGGCGTCCACAAAGTGCCGCCCGATGTCCGACTTCGACGCGGTGGGGTGCCGTTCTTTGAATGCACACACTTCTGAACGGAATTGCTTCACTGTTTTTGCCATCACGGTTATACTTCGACTGATAGAGCTGTCAAATTTTGTCTGCTGAATCATGGGTTACTATGATTGATGCTGCATGGGTAGTTTCGGGTGAAGGTAAACCCATGACAAACCGGAAATTTTTGTCCATTTTTTAATATAAACGTTATATTCAAATTTACCCCCCGACAAGTTACGAAAATACCCACAAGGAATAATAAATAAAAAAAAAACTATCGATCCAATGTGTTTGCATAACTTGTGCAGAACACATGGTTCCGATACCATGAAACTAATCTTCATAAAAAGGGATCTAGATCAAAACCAGTAAATCCAAAACATAGCTTTTGCCCAACAACTTTGACGAAGAAATTCTTTTGATAGCGTGTTTTCAACGGATGATAGAATTGATCTAGATCAATATTTAATCATCTAGACCAAAATGAATGATGTCAAAATATAGATAAAATCCATCTGTATCAGTTTTCCCACTATTAATCAAATCTCTATGAATTGAATTCCAAGAGTTAAAAGAATTTAACCATACATTTGCCTGATCTGACCCACCGTGCGACGGAAGCAACTGTCCGTTCTAATTTGGTGAAAATCAAGCGAACGTCTTCATATTTTTTCGTCTTCAGCTTAGCCATGGATTCACACTGCACAGTTCGGGCTAAACGCGTAGAAGGAGCACGAGGAGTGCTGGTGGAATTCGAAAGTTCCTTCGAACCTATCGACAAGCGGCGTGGCAGACAGGCGATGTCTTCATTTTTTTTGTTCACCCTCTTCTATTGGCTATCGATTTCTCGGAATGGGGCTGGGAGTTAAAAAGTGCTGAATGATTTGGAGCTCGAGTGCCAATGGCTGCTGATGGTAGCGCAGTTTTGTTTGTACTTTCGATTCCGGACCGGTCAGCACAATAATGAAGCCAAAACAAATCCAATTATTGAAACTCGATTGACGGAAATTCTGCCCGAGCTGGGTATCGATGCCATTGGGTCTAATAAAAATGACACAAACGTGTTCTATATCCTAGCATCAATTGCGATGATGCGAATGAATGGGCTTTTTCAAAATTGCCACACAATCAGAGCTGCTCGAGCACATATCGCATTATGGCTAACTAATTTGGAATATTTTATTTTCAATTATTGCAACATTCATTTGCATCTATTCTAATTAATTGCATCACATAGCACCGATTCAATTTGGCTTTTGACCAGAGTCAGTACGAATCACAATCCTCTATAAACACACGGATAGCCTGGCGTAAACATCAAAGCCACAAATTAATTCAACCCGAGCAAAGCAATATTAGAGCGAGAGAGAGAGAGAGTTCACGAAACGATAATTGAACTATTGGCTTTCGGGTCATCTGTCCTGTTCTCCTCCTGTTGAAATAAAAGTTTTCTCCCCGCGTTGAAAATGAAAAATAGCTCCTCTAATTAAGCGCTAGGATCGCTGATGGCTGCTGACCTCCGAGGACCGCAACCGTGCAAAAGGGTTTCAGTCAATCAACCCGACCGGTGTCCGACGAAAGAAAAGGCAACGACTTTCATAAATCTTCATTTTATCCTTTTGAGTGCTGCCTGGCTGCTTGAGCCGGGCGAGTAATTATCCGACGATGGGCGAGTTGATTGATGCCCGGCAGTCGAGGAACCTCTGCGGGTGGTCCTCGCCTGTGCCGAAAACGTCATTTCGGAACGGATGTGGACTCAGTTCTCGGTTGTACAACTTGATGGACTCATGAATCATGTATGAATGGTTTCAATGTGCACAACTCAATTGCTATTTTTCATTTGGTGCTGGGTTTTGGGCTGGATCGCAAATGCGTAATTTGCGTTGCAATAATTTGACCACATTAATTTTTTTGCGTATTTTATTTGTTTGCTAATGAGATATGTTTGATATGTACACGTGGTTATGCGTTGATTGATACTTTTTGTTTTGCGAAACGAGCAGGAACTTAAATCATAACACGTCAAAATATGTCAAAACGAGTAAAAGCTTCAACTCATCACACCCATCTTATTGGAGCAATCAAACTTTGATGAGCGTGATTTCAAACGAAGCAACCATAGATTATTTCAAATGCAATCAAAGCAACGCTGTTGTTAGTAGAATTTGTTTATCTCCGTTTATTTCCGTTTATTTCCGTTCATCAAGCGAACTAATCTACAGATTTTGTGTTACCCCCTACCAGCTATGGTTCAATGAAAAACCGAATATAACTCATCGGAAGACCTTTGGCATCGCTGCATTGGTTCACATACCGAAGCAAAAAGGAAGAAGCTCAGCGAAGCATCCCAAAAGTTAACGGTTGTGGGATGTTCTCCGGAACTATTACGGATTCTTAGACCGAGCAACGAAGAAAGTCAGCCGCGATGCAAGATTTGTAGAACAAGTTCCAGTCATCTGCGGATCAATGCAACGAAACACGACTGGAACGACACAGTCGAGTTTGAGTTCTAGCCGAGAAAAGTGCAAGATCTGCCGATCGTCGAAGAATGTCCGGAAAACAAGTCTAGCAATGAGGAGAGTGACATGGTTGAGTTCGAATTTCATCTGTAGCGAAGCACGACGGATTTGCCGCTCATCGAAGCAAACAATAATCCTGATGCCGATGCAGAGTGCGACGATAGTTTCCACGAATTCAGCGACGATGTGCCCGTGCTGGGTGAAGAAGCTGAACAATCAACGAGATGTTCCGAACGTTCGACCAGTTATTAGCTAGACTAGACTAGAAGTCGAGTCACTGTCGAGTCGAGCAAAATTGCGCATTACAGAAGCCGACTGAAACTGATCGGGTCGGCCGGAACTCAACTGTTAACTGTAGTGTTGGCCTTTTTTCAAAATGTATTTGAAAGATTACATCATACAGTAGTTTAGGACTTTCAGGATTTTTTTATTAAATTTTTGGAGGATTCTCTGAACTTTGGAAGAATTCTCGAAACCTTTTTGATATATTGACAAACTTCTAGAAAAAATGTTTACTTTTCTGCTAAACTTCAGGGAAGTTTTCTTACCGATCAAATCTCTCAAACGAGGTGAGATGGAAACCAATGAATTGTAATTCCTACAACCGTTTATTTCCTAGCTCAAAGTACGATTAAACGGTAGATTGCGTTTACCATATTTTATTAAAGTGTCATGAGAAATGAATATTTATAGTAATATGAATTGTTTTTGTATAGACTGCTTCTTCTAGAGAAATCTCTTGAATTTCAGGGAAGTTCTTTTCTGATTTTCGATATAGCTCTTTATTGAAATAATTAGAAGTTTTCTCATGAACTTCTTCGCCGTCACTCCTCATTTTCTTGTAAATTCACATCTAGCAACCCAACCTAACCTTCCAGGACGAGTTGACAAGTTTGTTTCTGTACTTAGTTGCTGTCTAAACTTCTGATGAGTCCCATTCTGAACTGCAAGGATAGTTTCTCCAAAACTTTGAGAAAGTTCTCTCCAGAATTTCTTGAAAAATCTTCTTAAATTTGTTTGAAGTTTGTTCCTGAACTTCTGAGAAGTTCTCTTCGGAACTTCAGGGAAGTTTTCTTCTGAACTTCGGGAAAGTTTTCTGAATTTCTGAAAAATGCCTGCTTTAAATACTACACTCCCTATATTTCTGAAAAGTTCCTGATTTTTTCAGAAGTATATCTGTACTTCTGAGAATTTCTGAACTTCGAAAAAGCCTCATTCTGAACTTCTGGAATGGTCGATTCTGAACTTATGAAAAGCTCTAACACTTATGAGTAGTTCTAATTAGGCTGTTGATAAATTTCCTTTAGAACTTCTGGAAAGTCCTTGCCTGAACTCCAGAATTTCTTTCAAATTCCTTCTTGAGCTTGAAGGCATTATCTCTCCGGTAAGTTTTTTCCTGAAATACTGGAAAGTTTTTCCTGTGCTTATTTTATTGAAACATTTGATAAGTCTCATCCTTCATTCCGAGGAAACTTTTACCGAAACTTTCTGACAGCCCCCTCTAGAATTTTAAGGAATATTCCCTGAATTTGTAGGAAGTTTCTTCTTGAACTTCTAAAAATTCCTCTTCTGATCTTTTGGGAGGTTTTCTCTTGAATTTCGGGTAATTTTTTTCCTGAACTTCTGAGATAATGCTCTTTCTTCCGCAGAACCACAGGCTGGTAAAACAAAATCCTCCCTTTAAATCCTTTGGTGATGATGTTGGCGACAAACACTTGCAGTACTTTTTGGATGCAGGATCAATGGAACTATCTTGGAATGAGATAGAAGCGGTTTCTGATATCCAAAATTATCATCTAGTCTGGCGATTGCGTTAGAGAATGCACCCCATCTCGTCAGGCATTTCGGGAGTTGAAACGGTCGTGTTGTATATACCACGAAATGTAGGCGGACATCTTGAGACCAAGCCGTTGGAGACCAAGCCAGTATCTGTGAGTGTATTTCGTGTTCACTAACACAAGCACAACGATCCCTATAAACCAACGACGTCTATATAAGGTCTGGCCCAGTAGCCACAACAATCATAGTGAAATGATCCAAATTCGCTCATCACAGTAATACTACCCCGATCCTTACACACGCTACACGACAGCTCAGAAAGTGCTACGTCATACAATTTTTTTTATTCGTTCGCTCCGCGATTCTTACCACCTTTAATTAGCTTAAAGGGTGATACGGTCAAAATTTGGTCAAGGGAAAACGCGTGTAAATCGGTGAAATCGTTTATTTAAAAAATCAAATTAAATTTCTTTTTCAAGTTCAATTAGTATAAAATTCAGGAAAAATATTCAGTTAGGCTTCCGCTTTTCCAAATCCGAATTGCCGGGCCTTACGCTTGACCCCTGCCATCAGATTTTGTACAGCCACCTTGTCCACCTTCTTCGCCGCAGAAAGCCAGTTTGCCTTGAACTGCTGCTCGTATTTCTCAATTGGGCGGAGCTCTGGCGTGTTGGGAGGGTTCTTGTCCTTGGGAACCACCTGCACGTTGTTGGCGGCGTACCACTCCATGGCCTTTTTACCGTAATGGCAAGATGCCAAATCCGTCCAAAACAGTACGGAACAACCGTGTTTCTTCAGAAAAGGCAGCAGACGTTTATTCAAACACTTTTTCACGTAAATTTCTTGGTTGACAGTCCCGGAAGCTATGAAAATGCTGCTTTTCAAGCGACAGGTACAGATGGCTTGCCAAACCAGATATTTCTTTGCGAACTTTGACAGTTTCGTGTGCTTGAAAATATCTGCTACCTTTCGCCTTCCTTTTGCCGTATAAAACTCCTGTCCCGGAAGCTGCTTGTAGTCGGCTTTGACGTAGGTTTCGTCGTCCATTACCACGCAGTCAAACTTCGTCAGCATCGTCGTGTACAGCCTCCGGGATCGCGCTTTGGCCGTCGTATTTTGTTTATCATCGCGATTTGGAGTCACTGCCTTCTTGTAAGTCGATAGTCCGGCTCGTTTTTGGCTCGATGCACGGTTGTAGACGATACACCCAGCTTATTTGCGGCATCTCGGAGAGATAGGTTAGGGTTTTGCTTGAAACTACCGGCAACTCTCTTTGTCGTCTCAGCGGCTTCCGGTTTTCGATTTCCCCCCGATCCAGACTTCCTGGCTGTCGACAAACGTTCCCCAAACACTTTAATTACATTTGTAACGGTTGATTTGGCAACTTTTAGCGATTTTGCCAACTTTGCGTGCGAGTAGCTCGGATTTTCGCGATGCGCGAGCAAAATTTTGATACGCTGCTCTTCTTGCTTGGACGGCATTTTGACAACTGAAGAGTGAATTCCAAAATCAAAATAGGAGCAACATTCTACACACACACACACCTTCAAAATGAGGGGTGTTCAGGTTTTTTAAATGCAAAATTGAAAGAAATACGTCAAGTTGATATTGACCAAATTTTGACCGTATCGCCCTTTACCATGAATTTTTAATTCACCAAATCCAGAATTCTCATCTTCGACGGAATAGCAGCCTGGCGAATGGTGATTGCAGTGATGCCATATTTTGCACATCAAACTATGCTAATTTTCTGATAAAGTGTTACACAAGCTTCTTTTTGGTTTCAGCTTTTAAAACTGTTTATTCCGTAATAAAATCTCGTGGCACTTGTCTTGCACACACGCTAACAGGGCGGAAAATTTAACAATTTAGGTATGGGCATTTTTTCTCATCATGTATCTCTAATAACACTAATGACACAAAATGAAAAATTCGAGTCAGATATTTTTCGTAAAGGAACAAACTTACTTACAATGTAATGTTAAATTGTTTCATTTTTCAATCATTTTATTTATCTCTCCGAGCTATAAAAAGTGACATGATTTCTTCAAAAATAGTTCCTCTTATGTAGTTAAAATCAAAAAACTATAATAACATAGGGTTGCATTCCTTAAGCCGCACTTCAAGTCCTCTTCAGTAAAATCCAAGCGTTTGTCAATTATTGTTAATACAGTATTTGGTAGCTACTGCTTTGTTCTTGATGACTTCAAAGATTCTCTTGGGCATCGAAGAAACCAGCTTCTTGATAGTTTCTTGGTCGATTTGATCGACACATGGATTGAAGCTTTATCTTGCCGAAAAATAACCTCTTCGTCCAAATGATCTTTCAAAAACGGCACCAACACTTCTTCCAAGAGGTCGCAGTAAGCAGTCGAGTTCATTGTAGATAATAAAAAGGCATTTTCAACACGTTAATACTTAGTACTTATATTCAATTTTACTATGCAGATATAAAAACAATGAAAAATTGTAAAAAAGTGTATAAACTTTGAGGGTCCATTATACGACTGATTGGAAGTGCTTTGTTGCCTATTTCCAACCCCTAATTTCTTTTTGTAAGCAAACTGAACTTATTTTATGCTCACCGTCTAAAGTGGAAGTTGTTGATCAAAATGGGAAAAATTAATAAATGTAAGCATACTTACACGGAATCTGAAGTGCAACAGTGAATTCGAGCGATTCAAAACCATGTTCCGATAAATCAGGCGTGCAAGCAGTATAAAATTCCACGCTCTACCGTGAAGTATTGTCTCGGGAAAAGCTGGTCTGAAAGAGCTAGGAGAGGTCTACCAAACCGTCTACCAAACGGCCCGTCTACCAAACGCAACGTCTACCAAACAAGGGCTACCAAACGCAACGTAAAGTCTTCCATTGCATAGTGATCAGATTGGATGAATTTGGTGGCATTTTGCATTTGGCAATTAGGGCCAGCACTCGCTTTCGACCCATTTGTACAAACCTTACAAGTTTTGTATTATAGGTCGAAGACTGGAACAAAACTCATGTAGGTGCTTTTGCCTTTATAGAGGCTTTTAATCATTGCCTAGTACGCCTTTTTATAATGGTTGTGTAGAAACGTATTTCATAAGGAATGAGGAATATTCAAGAATTGAAAATAGTGTATACAGATAATCTGGATGATCTCTCCCAGCCACATTGTGAAGGTTCGGATGCAGCATCATCTAATGAAGTAATCAATCTGAGGAAAAACGAGCTGAACGCATAAAGAACGCAGAATTGAAGAAGTTGTCTACGATCACAAAATTGGAGCAGAAATTGTCACGTTTGGAGAACAATAGCCAGACCGGCAGTGTTTTGAAGAATTGTTGAATTTTCAAATATGACTAAATGTTCATGGTTGACCTTACATGCTTGAATAATGAAGTAATAAATAATTTGTTACAGTTTTACCGATTTCCAACAGCTGAACGTTCGGCAATCCTATTTAACGGATTTCGGTGAAATTTTACAGATATCTGTAAATAAAAACTACCGGATTTCGGTAAAAAATTTAACGAAATTCGTAAAATCGGATTACCGAACGTTCTGTAAAATAATCTGAATGTGTATGTCTGTTTTGTATTCCACATAAAAAAAATGTTGTATACGCACGCATGTTACAACTTATTCAACTAGGGTAAATGTACCGAATTTAACCAACTTTGTTCATATCCGTGGAAAGTGCCACATAAGACTGATTTGTTCACACATAAACAGAGCCCACTGAGAAACACATATTTGACAAATGAAAAGTATAAGTGGTGTTGTGTACACATAGGAAGTATGAGTGGTCAAAAATAGCTATCATTTGTTGATCACATTGCAAAAAACTATGTGTCGGACACAAATATATTGTCATTACTTTTCGAATGTATATAACGAATATACGAACGAATATATTCTGGTCATGTATGTATTTTGTTCACTTTGCTGTAAAATACATTATATACGGTGTTCGGTTCCTTAGTGCCCATATATTCAGGGGCGATAGGGGATGATATTTGAAGAAAAAAAAATGTAATACGCTTTTGGAGAAAGCTCATAGTTTACGGAGTTATTGAACTTTTATTTTTTTGGTACGTGTTAGTCTTAAATTGGCTGTAACTCAATATGATATTTAGCAAGATTTTATTTCCTTCATTCAAAAGCTAAGAAAGTTTTCTACTTAAAATTTTCATTTAAATGTTGAGTTGTTGTAATTTAGTGTCTTAGGAATAAAAATGTTTTAAACTTCTCATTTTTTAAAGGTTTTTTTTTTCATGTTTTTAGAAAAAAAAACAGCAGTGGTTGATAGAACAAAAATATGGCTTTAAACGTGTTCTGCTAATCTCTCTTTGACAAAAACTTTCTATCTTACTTAATTTTTTTTATATTTGAATGCAACATGTTGTGCCTGCATTCAACCCAACCGCGGTAATTTCTGTGCGCAGGACGCACAGCACACTTGATTACCGCGCTGGTTGGTGTCCAAGGAGAAGAATGTAATAGCTCGAATGTTTCAAAACAGTACCGAACGGCTTCCGGAAAACAACTATGATTTATTCCAGAAGAGTTAGCAGATAGTCATCTCTGCTACGGTTACGCCAATTGTTTGGCATCGGCAGTCCAAATAGAATCTTGCTAAATAATATAATTTTAAGTTACAGCCAATTTAAGACTACCATGTACCAAAAAAATAAAAGTTCAACAAATCCGTAAAATATGAGATTTGACGATCCGCGTAGAACAATTTTTTCCTCAAATATCATCCCCTATGCTCCCTGAAAATATGAGGAACTGCATCTCAGATTGTAATAGTAATTAATACCTAGATTGTAGCTAATACCTAGATTGTAGCTAGATAGATTTCAACAAAGGTGTTGTTACACATCGGATGCGTTTAGAATGTTTTCTATTTCAAGGTGGTTATAATATATACAAGTCCAAAATATATGCGTTACCCTATTTGTCTACGAGATAACAAATTGGTTTAGCTGAGTCAGATCAATCATTTTAATCAAATTAGTTGATATGCGTATTTTGGACCCGGGTCTATAATGCGCATTATACAGGGTTACCCACTCGAAGTGTTACCAGATTCAAACTGCTATAACTACCACACTATTAATGACAGCGCGCTCAAATTTACACCAATGACAGTTCATTCAATTGTTTACAAGCGTACAAAAGCATTTTAGTCTGTGTCGTGTGAAAAAAAAGTTATACGTGATGGAATTTAAACGTAATAGTGTGATTGCTTTATATTTGGCTGGAAAATCACAAGCAGCAATTGTTCGTCAGCTAAAACATCTCGAAGTGAACAAAATGTTTGTGTATCGCACTATAAATCGTTACAATGATACTGGTAGCATCGCAAAACGCCATGGAGGTGGTCATAAGAAAACAGCAACATCACCTGAGATGATTCGAAAAGTGAAGGCTCGACTTGAACGAAATCCACGTCGAAGTGGTAATCAAATGGCTAAAGAGCTGGAAAATTTCGCAAAGTTCAATGCAACGACTATTGAAAAAATGAGCTAAAGGTCAAGCTCTTACAAGTTCCAAAAGGGCACGGTCTTACACCGCAGCAAAAAAAAGTTAGACTCGAAAAGAGCGAAGGAGTTGTTACACTTGTACGCACGTGGCGAATTTCCGAACATTGTGTTTTCTGGATGAGAAGAATTTCCTATTGAGCAGTTCATGAACTCTCAAAATGACCGTGTTTACTTGACCGAACGCACGTACGAGAATTTAAGCCTACGAATGGCCACCTGAAGTAATTTCCATCGCAAGTGATGGTATGGGCTGCCGTGACAGCTGATGGACGCTCTCCAGTCGTTTTCATCGAGCCTGGTGCCAAAATAAACGCGACTTATTATCGTGAAAACATTTTGGAAGGTGCTTTAGAGCCGTGGGCACATAAACACTTCGGCCGGAAAGAATGGACGTTCCAACAAGACTCGGCACCGTCACATAAAGCGAGAATTAACCAAGAGTGGTTAAAAAATCATGTTCCACGCTTCATTTCGTCGACGCAATGGCTTTCGAATTCACCAGACGCAAATCCGATGGACTTTTCCATCTGGTCTATCTTTAGAGAGTAAGGTGCGGACTAAAAAATACGCCAGTATGGATGCGCTCAAGAAAGCGATTGTACGTGAATGGGCAAAAATACCACAAGCTCACATTCGTGCAGCATGCAACTCGTTTTTTGACCGTTTGAGAGCCATAGTCAAGGCAAAAGGTGGCCATATCGAGCTAAAGTGAATGGATTCTAAATTTTTGATTATTTTCATACATTTTTGCCACTGGACTGAATAAAAATATTATCAAACTAAAAAATTATAGTCATTTGAATAGGTAACACTTCGAATGGGTAACCCTGTAGACCCGGGTCCAAAATAAGCAAATGGGTCCAAAAAAGGCACATTATGATCAGCGCAAATTATCCCCTACCCTTGAGTATGTGATCTGGCCGCGATGGTAGGGCCTACGCCATTCGTATTGGGATGGTAACCAAAGACATATTCTGACGTGATGGTATCACATGTTGACTATTTTTATTTTATGCCGCGTTACATATCTGGCATTGATGCACTAATTTTACGGATGTGATCCAACGGAATCTGGAAATCTGGAATTGTGATGCTGTCTGGTGGGGCTCTCTCCTCAGACATAATGAAGTGGGATTTCCTCTTGGATGCAACACTTTTTTCAAGCATTCCTTTACAGGACGAGCCGTAATCATGCTTTATAACAGATAGCTAGGTACCAATAGTATAATAAACAATGTATCCATAAGTATCAACATTCATAGGAACTCGACTGTTGGATTCACGGAGTAGAAGTTTTTTCAAAACTATATAAGTGGCGCCAAACTTATTCTGTATGTTTCACTCCAAAGAACAATCTCAGAACGGCTTCAATCTCGATAATTTTATATTAGGAGATAGGGAATAGACGCGATGAAGCTTATCTTTTGCCACCGAAAAGTGAATCCTATAGCTGACTACGACTCAAAAAAAAAACGACTGTTAGACTGCAAATGCACGCAAAACATTGAAAACAATTCAATAACTTAGAAAATTGCATGAGACAAAACAAAACAAGCAATGAAATAAAAGGGGAACAAAAACTTTCCTACAAATAACACAAGTCATTTTAAATAACGCAAAAGACAAAAACGGGCTTAGGCAGACAAAGTAATAGGTGGTAAGGAAATGATGCATAATTGACTTTAGGCACACATGAACACTTGACATCATTAAACTAAACTATAAATATCTAAAGAGGAAGTGAAAGATCATCTTGAACTTATAAACGTCACACTATTCGAGCAGGTTATAGTCAATTGGAAGCACGGCATACTAACAAGAATAGAAATAACAATCCATGAGAAACCAACCCTACGTGAGTACAACTAAAACAAACCTCCATTAATGATAAAAAGGTAAGCATAACATATAACATAACATATTCCTGATATCCGTAATGACCAGTCGAACTAATACTTTGGGGAGTCCCTATAAAAAGCATAGGAAGTATTTGAAAACGCCATACATACTGGCGTTGGGAGGTTCACAGTGATACTCTTGACATTGAAACATTATTACTCAATTTTATTACAAATTTGATCCCGTTGACTACAATCCTCAAATATAACAGTGCTGACTTAATGGAATACATTACATAAATAGGTAACCAAATTACTATTTAATTTGCTTAATATATTAAATAAATTAAAATACAATGAAACATAACTTACCTTCAAAACTGAACATTTAACTAAAACAATTCCATTAAATGAGTTCCAATGAATCACAAACATCTCACAACTATAAAAATTAATCTCATTGAACTAAATTCAGTCTCAACGCTTTTCTTTCCAGAAAGAATACGGTTATTCTGAGGTGCAGAGACGCATCTTCTAAAAATAAATAAAAATACTTGCTAAACAATATTTAAACCCCTATTGAACAATACCTAAGAACATAAAATAAACCAAAAATTATATATTAACAACAAACATATGTGTTAATAACCAAACATAATGAAAGTCCTAATAAAACTAAAGAACGAAAAACTCCACGTAAACTTAATAACACTGAACAAAATGATCAATAATGAATTAACTAATATTAACAAATTGTAATAAAAAATGAAACTTTCCCACCCTCTCTAACGTAACCTTCCGAGTTAGTTCATAACAGCGTCTTCTTGGGTGCCATTGCCTGTGTACGGCTGGTGAACTACTTCGCAAGACTTACGTAATCTATTCTATCATCAAAAGCCTAGTGTAGAGGTTTCAACGCTATTCAACGTGCAGCTAGTAACCCGAAAAAAAAAATTATGATCAGCGCAAATTATCGATGTTTACCAGGAAAACCTAGCCTAAAAAATAGAGTTATCTATAATTTTGTGTAAATGACTAGTTATTTTCATCAAATGTGGGATTGTTGTACAAATAGTTAATAAAATTCTTATGGAATTCATCGAAAATGTTCAAAGCTTCTACTAAGGGGTCCATTACTAGCATATAAACCCTATGATTCTGTGCGAATTGTAGTCGGTTTGCTTTGTGCTTTGGCGTAAGTCTGGGTTTGGGCTTTGGTTTTGTCCACTTGATGTTCGGGCACACATTCATAACGCAGCTAACGTTACTTTTGTGCACTGGAAGATCGAGTGTGGCAATAATCTGGCGACAACTCAAGTGGCTTTTGGTAGCTTCCTCTCGGATTTGTCCTTTTTGCCGAGCTGTTAGTTTCAAATTCCCCTTTGTTTGCTTCTTACAACCTTTTCGGATCTATTGATTTTCCGGGCAATCTCACGATACTTTCCCATACTTAGACAAATTAACTTTATTGCGAAATACTACACAGTACACAACGGAAATACTTACTGGGGTGCAGAATTAGCGTAAACTTTTGAGCAAGCTTAAGAGCTTTCAAAGAAAAACGCGATAAAGGTGACTGCATCTAAACGTTTGCAACGCAACGGAAGCAGGAAATATGGCGATAAGTCTTCTTCGACAAGTAAATATCGCAGTAAAAAGCTGTTATTAGTGTGAGTAACCAAGGCAATGGATCTCACTACTACATGCATGTAATATTTGATTTGTTGCACTGAAATAAAAAGATCACGGCTAAATGCTGTAAATGCGGCTAACCGATTGCAACGCACTGTATAGAAGAGTTCCAGATCCACTTCATCTTTTTGGTTTCGAATTGCTGAGTTATCAAAATTTTACGGATGTTCCGGATACTCCAGGAGGCCCATAAAGTGACCATACCTCGAAAGTGTGGCTTAATACGACAATTTAAGAATCAGCGGCACACAACTGAGCTATGTAAATTCCATTTTAAGTCGAACAGAAGTCCTTTGACCTGCTGCTGTGATGTAGCTGGGTTGAGATCGATGGTTCATTGCTATAAAGTTAAACTGCCGTGATGTTCTATGTTGTACTCTACCAAGGCAGCACTCAGAACATGTGGTAAGCTTACTTTTGGAATCGAACACTATTATCATCTTGCATTCTGAATTATTGAATGATTGAATTATCGAGAGAAAAAACCACTCGGAGGATGTAAACGAGTGACCCGGTGAACCTTGTCCGGCTCAGCGCTTGATACGGAATGATCATCGTATCGGTTGTTAAACATGGATTTGAAAATATTCCACACTCCCAAATAACCTTTCCTTTCCTTTTTACCGATTTTTTTTCTGAAAAAAAAAAAAATGATTTATTAGCATCGTCAGCACGGACCGTATTGAACTGGTCCGCCGGAAGCGTCTTAACATCAAATTTGCAGCTTTTTGCACTTGCACTTCGTTTTGGTTTGTCCTCCTTCTTGAATGTCCTCAGTTGATCTCACAATCATGATCAACTGTTTAAACGTCATCTGAAAACAGCACCGGAGTATCAAAATCGAGTTTGAACTCTCTGTAATGATGTTGGCTTACATTGAACAACAAATTCGTACCTTATAAACCAATCCTGTCCTTCGATTTCGAGTAGGATGAATTGCAAAGTGATGAGATTATTGTTTTTTCTTCAAACTGTTCTAAGCTCAGCTTCTCAGAGGACTTTACGCTCATTATCCCGAACAACATTTGCCATCAGTCGTACCTACCAGCTTATATTGTGCACGGTAAAAATGAACACAAACTGCTGGAGGCAGCACTCTTGTACTGCAACAAAATTCTGTGCGGCATACGATTTTCCATCCCCTGATTTGAGTGGGATGAACTCGTCTGAAATCTCAGAATCTGCAACATTTTCAACGAAAACATATCAAACCTGTCATCCTAATTAGGATGCTTTGTGATGGAGGATGGCCATCGCGTATTCCCGCAAGCCATACATGCATGCAACCAGCGCAAATCGAGCAACGAAGCGATGCAACATCATTCCAACTGTTCATTACCGTAAGTACAGCTAACCGCCCGCCGAAAGCTAAGGCAAGCTCTGTCGTTTGCTGGTTTCAAACTTGTCAAAAGTGGTTTCTCAGTTCTAATTTTTTTTTATTTGCCATATCCAGTTCCACTGTTCAAAGCGAAACCGAGAGGATAGCTTCTCTTTTAAAAACACTCGGTATAATTGAATTTAAAGTAGAATAGCAAAGCTTTTTTTCGATTAATAATTCATCATTTGATGCATTAACTTCCGGTAGTGAAAATTATTCAAGAACATAATGAAGCTGCCTCTCCATGTCCTATCCTGTTCAGCAGCAAGAAATTGCATTAATGTACAAGCTAGCTACATTCAGTGTCAGATAAAATATGCAAATTAGCATGCTGTTGCCGTTGTTGTTGCACTCTCTTGGCCGAGAGGCATATCGATGTTCCTTCTACCTAACCTTTGCCATCAAGACTGGAACGAAGATGGGCAACAAATACCGTAAACACGGAATTTCCATTCGAAAACTGGCAATGAACAGGAAGAGGAGCTTTCGGGAATTTGATTGAGAACGAACGAGCGTGTCAAGGAGGGTTATGATTAAAGCCTTCTCATTTTCACATGACTGGATTTTTGGAGGGTAATCATTGTAATTAGGTTATCAAACTCAGTGGGTGATGCTGGGATGACGTTCTAACAATTAAAACGAGGCAATAAATAGGCATACATGCTTTATTGAAGGTGAATTACTGCTTTCATAGCCTCATAATAAATCTTGTTGGTGTATGAGCTAATCAATGATATTTTTGATTGATATTTCAATATTCAGGCAAACCATTTGTTGAATCACAGTTAATATTGATATTTCATTGTATATGGATGTGTTTCGGGTTGCATTATCTTTTGTTTGTTAGTTTTGTTCACTTTTTCATATTTATAATACCCTGAGTGGTCCACGTTAGAGCGGACACAAAAATCATCTGCAATTTCTAAATCGTGTTGGTTCGAATAAACATCGGTAAAATACATTAATTGTTATGTTATGTATTCTCCGTGCGAGGAGTAACGATTATGATGTAGAAGAGATGTTCGCTCATCACCATGGGGACCAAGAGTGAACAACAATGTTTTTTTTGGCCAGAATGATAGATGTGAAGAGAAAGTGTTGAAAGGTCCGTCAGAGTGCGGCAGGTAGGAAAATTAACAGATGTTTTGAAAATTGAGCGAAAGGGCATGTATCCAGTGTGGCCTGGCACTCCAATCTTTGCCTAACAAATGGCGGACTTGTTCCGTCGCTACAACCTACCCCGCAGTGGGGATGTAAGAAGGAGATGTCTCAATTTTTCAAAAACATCTGGCCAATTTTCCTACCTGCCCGCACTCTGACGGACCTTTCAACACTTTCTCTTCACATCTTTCATTCTAGCCAAAAAACATTGTTGTTCACTCTTGGTGCCCCAAGGTGATGAGCGAACATCTCCTTCTACATCGGTAAAATGTTTTTCTACCTTCTTTGGCCAACCATTTTTAATAAAAAAAAACCTTATTATGTAAATAGCTGTCACCTTTGGTCGCTATAGAAACTTTTTCATGATCTAGTGAAACCTCTTTACTAAAATTAATACTTCTAACAAAGTCTGTGTGTAAATTATTTGGATTTAATTGGAGCAGTGGGGAGCGAGAACAGAATTCGGCATTTCCCATTTTAGAAGAAGGTTTGTAGTGGATTTCGAAATCGTTTCATGGATAAGTCAAAAACATAACTTTGTATTCTTGTTACGAAAATTAAGCTGTTGACTTCCTTGCCAAATATTCCCACTAAAGGTTTGTGATCTGTGAAAACTAATTTTTTTTTTTGCCATATAGGTATTGATGGAACCTTTTAATTGCACATACCATGGCGAGGGCTTCCAGGTGCAGGATAGGATACGGTTTTTGACACTTTTCTATTAGAGGGAAAGAAAACCCGACTGGTTTGATTGAGAACGTCAGATAAACCACAGAGAACAGACATCCAAATTAGAATATATTTCTCAAAAAAACTTGTGTAAGGATTCAAATTAAAATACGTTAAAACACTATTGCCATCTCTCGGGCTGTGGCCACTTGCGATTTTTAATCGAACATGGGTAAGATTCGTTGACCGTGCCGTGAAAGAACTGAGCTGCCAAAAAAATTTAGTTGATGAATAAGATTTCAAGCTGGTCAATGGGTGGCGATGCCAGCGCCGCCACGCTATTGCCAGTTCATTACGATTATGAAATGACCGTTAAATTTCTTACACAGTTTTTGAATTTGACTTGGATGTCTGTTCTCTGTGGATAAACTGATTTTATTTATAATTCAAAATCTTACAGACTACTTTGATTCGTTCTTACAACCACCGAGTTGCTTCGATCTCCATCACTCCTCCTCAAGCTCGGCGGGCTGCAGTTCAATTCCAAGGTTCATCTTCTCCATCTTCACGCGGGCCACCGGCTTTGTTAGACCATCGGCCACCATTCGGTCACTGGGCAATAGCGAACGTCCATCACACCGTCGTTGACTAACTCCTTTACGTAGTTGTAGCGAGTGTCGATGTGTTTCGTCCTTTTGCTACCGCCGGTTGATTTTAGCATTGCTATACAGCTCTGGTTGTCTTGATGGACTACTACTGGACCAGGAACTTCTTCTCCTACGTCTTTCAGTAGCTTCAGCATCCACATCAGCTCACGGCTGGCTTCGGAAAGCGCCACGTATTCCGCTTCGGTAGAAGAAAGGGTGACGCATGGTTGTTTTCGAGCTGCCCAACTGACTGATCCTCCGAGACGAAAGACGAAACCGGTGTTCGATTTCCGCTCTGCTTTGTCACCCGCCCAGTCCGCATGGACGTATGCTTCTTGCGGATCGGATGGACCCAGTTGTCGGCTCAGATTTGCTGTTGACTTTAAGTATTGCACTTTGCGACCTTGGATCGAGGCCCTGATTGCGATGTTCGGTCACGTATTAACCGCAACGTACAGTAGAGCGCCCACCAGGCTCTGCAAGTCTTCGTTTCTAGGCATGGGATCCTCCTCCTTTTTCTGTGTGCATTCGGGTATCCATGCTCCATCGATATCGGAGAGCACTTCGCATTCGTTTGTCCGAACCGTTCTGCCACTTTCTCGATATAAGATTGCTGGTTCAGGAAAAACCAGGCACGTAATGGTGAACTGCCCCGCAAGATGCTTCCGTACTTTTTCATATTCGGTTTCCGTGTCGGTGACTATCAGCATATTCTCCACATATCTTCTTCTTCATCTTATAGGTCCTCACGAACAGGCACGGATCTGCATCGGATGACACGTAACCCAGCTGCTTCAGAGATTTTGACATTCCACACCCGACCGGCCTGTATTAGACCATGGAGGCTTTTCCGCAAGTGTCACACTTCGTTTCACCTGCATTCCTCGCGGGGCGGCGACACTCATCAGGGTACGAAAGCTAGTTAGCTTGGCTACTGGCGTAAACACGTCGTCGTAATCGGTGCCATACTTTTGGCTGAATCCTTGCGCTACAATTCTGGTTTTATAGCGGATCACGTTTCCACTCTCATCGACCTTCTTCTTGTAGATCCATTTGCAACCAATCGGCCTCTTGTTTGGCGGTAAACGAAGGACATCCCAGGTTGCTTTTTCTTGCAGCGACTGCATTTCCTCTTCCATGGCTTGCTTCCACTTTTCGTGTTCGGAGTTGCACATAGCTTCTTCGAACGTTCGAGGTTCATCATCGTGCTGAGTTGTAACACGTACGGTATTGCGAAACCGTTATGGAATATTCCTCTTAGTGGTACGTTCCGATCGTCGAACTACTGACATATCAGCATCGCCGGCGACATCCTGCTGCTCCTGTCTCAGGGTTGCCACATGCACAGATTTATCTAGATTGACCCAGATTTTTTTCATATTTTTCATACAGATATCTGTATGTAAAGATCACAGATTTTTGAGATAAACCAAGATTTTTAAGATTTTTGACAATTTCTTGTCCACTCAAAAACCTCAAATTTATAATATCACAGAAAAAAAATAATTAATTATAACAAGCATGTAAAATATCCCCTCGTTTAAATCCAAGCCAAAGGAGGCGTAAACAATGAAATTGTTTGCAACTTTTCATGCGCCATACAACAATATTTGAAATCTTACATACAACAGGCTAGATTTAGGCGTTATCTGGCTTAAATTTATATGAAATATCCCGTTAATTTCTGCCAAATCTAGCGTTCCCTCAATGTGCATTAGAGAACGCAGGAAAATAAAGTTTTCTTTTTATCTGTGATGTGTACATTCCAAGATCCCACTCTTTACCAATTTTCCTTAAGTTGTGCTGTTTAAGACCCATGAAGCAAAAGAAACCAACATGGTTCCATGTGCACCCGACAACTATCACCTCGCAATACATTCTTCCACTTGTCTGTACAAGAATCTTTGTTTTTGTTTTGATTCGTTGTTAATTTGACAGCATATATGAAGGCTTCTTCGATGCGAGAGAAATTTTTACGGGCGATTCGTTCAACTTGGGACCGAGCTTAGGACCTATGTGTTGGTACTTCTTGAGCCAAAAACAATATCCATTTTGTTCTTGACTATCCAGCCCCTGCTGGATCAGTTTGTGTATGTGCCCAAAAATGATTTCTTCACAATTTTGTTGAGATAATCTTCTTAGAAAAGTTCTTAGACATTCCTTGAGATATTCTTTTTGGCGTTGCTATAGCTTATCTTCAGGAGTTCCATTCATTTAGGGATTCTTGTGATTGTTTGAACTTGAAAAGTTATGTGATTCTCGAGGAACGGACATCTGCAAGAGCTACACCAAAACTTTAAGATAATTCCAAAATTTATAAGATAAGATAAGAAGTAATTCTTCGAGAACATCCTGATTTATTAGAGCAATCTAAGAAGAATGTTTTGCATGAATTCCATAATCTCGTTTATTTAATTCTGAATTTCAAAATATCCGCAGGGGCTTAGTAAAATAATGCTTGAAATTTTGTCTAAGATGTCTGAAGGAATTTTAACATTTAGTTCTCCCAAAAATACTTCAATAATTTCTTCAAGTATTCCGATCGAGTAGTATTTGTCTAAATGTTGATGAAACAGTTGATTCGTTACTATGCGATCCAAGGAATTCCAGATGATACAAAGTATTTTGAAATTTATGCCTTCAATAGTTGGAGTCAATTGTAAAAAGGAAGTTGGAACAGTTTTTGGAGCTCGTGTTGTTTTTTTTCTTTCTTCAACTGCGACAAGAATCAAACCACAATGCGCATTTTCTGTCAATCTAATGACACGTTTCCCATTATCAATAAAGCAAATCGTATCTTTCAGTCAGGATTCTCCTTACAAATATTTGTGAAAATGATTATTTGAAAATGATGCATTTCGGAGTTTCTGATTTAGAGAAACATCTTCGTAAGAAGTCGGAAATATACATCGGGGTAGCAGCAGGAGAAATGCTTAGATCCGGAACTCTCGATGATACCAGATGTGCTGTGCTTCCTATACCGAATTGATTAAACAGATCATTAAGCGCTTTGATCTGAACGAATCCAGTTCTGACTACTGCATGAAGCGTTGACGTCGAAATTCTGTACACTTTGAAGGAGTTCTACTCGATTATAGAGCTATTTCAGATTTTCTTTGCAACCAGTAAGCAACAGGCCATTGAAAATGAGTTTCGTGAGCTAAAGATGACAATCTCTGCATGGACATCGAAGTGGAAGATTTGGATGAATTGAACACTTGTTGGAGAAAACTGCTGTGTTTTAAACGAGCAAGCCTTTCTCTTGCTAAGAAACTTTCTACTAATGTCTGTATTACTTATTTTCTTTGGAAAGAATATCCGTTTTGCTGTAGTGTGATGTAGGGAAACCGATAAATACACTCAAGCCCTATTTAGAAAACCCTTTTACCTCGGCCTATCACAATAAATGGGTTCTGATGAGAATACCTGTACATCTGTTTTATTTTGCATTTAACTCAATACCAATTATAAAAAAATAGTGCATATGCATTCACGCATCTGAAAAGTTTCCATTCTACTTTTACAACACAAAGCTTGAAGCTAAGATTTTTGCCAAGATTTTTTGCAGTTAAACACAGAAAAACAAGATTTTTTTGGTAAAAATTAAGATGAGAACGAAAAATAATGTGGCAACCTGTGGCTGTCTGTCGGATTCGCCGAGCTCTTCTTGCTCTTCCACGAATGTCTTTTCATTGGCTTCGTCGTAGCTAGTCTCGAAGGTATGCGTACTGGGCCCATAACCTCTTAGAAGGGGAAAGAAAACCCGACTGGTTTGATTGAGAACGTATCCTGATTTTATTTTTTTAAATCTTACAGACTACTTTGATTGGTTCTTACAACCAACGAGTTGCTTCGATCTCCTCCATTTTCAAGAGAAAATTAAATGAAACTGATTAGCTTTTCAATTCCATCTATTATGAGTGCAATGACACCCAAGACCATAGCCTGAAGCGTCAGCAACAACTACTAATGGTTTGTCTGGATCATAAAACTCAAGTAAATCAGTTGCCAGGAGTTCATTTTTGGAATCCTTCAAGACTTTTCTGCATTTACTATCCCAAAGAAACTTAACATCCTTCTTCAAAAAATTGTTTAAATAAAACAGTCTTGTAGACAGATGAGGTATGAACTTTCGATAGTAAATAATCAATCCTCAAAAGGACTTCAATTCAGTTACATTTTGCGGTAGCTTTGCATTTTAAATCGTGTAAATTATGTCGAGACATGGTTTCAACCCAACTTCGCTAAAAACACGACCAAGGTAATCAACTCTTTAAAAAAAAAACTTGCATTTCTCTAAAGTTAACTTTATGCTCATCTCTGACGATCTTGTCAAAACATCGTGCAATTTAGAAAGACATACCAAAGTCTTTACTAGCAATAAGCACGTCAACCAAGTAACAACTAACTCCTTCAATCCCGTGCAAAACCTGATCCATTCACTTGTTGAAATATGGCGGCGGGTAAACTGTCACTTCTCCTAGAATATCTAGCTTTGAACCATTCACCACCGCCATTTTTATACCACCTTTTATAGGAAAATATTGTCGTTTTTTACCTCATACACAGCAGACCCACAATCGATCTCCATACTGATCGATTTACCTTTTGTTATAATGAGTTCTAATATGCAGTGGTTATTAATTTTTTTTTCTTGAAATAATATACACGTATTCGAATTGTTCCTAATCATTCTCATCATCGTCCACTTCTTCGTCTTCTGTATCTGAGTCCTTCCTAGTTACCGTTTCACTAGGTTTCAGGTTGTTTTAATATGACCTTTAATGCCACAATAGTCGTATGTGAAATTTTGAAAACGCGATGGCCTTTTATGGTCCTGGTAACGCCAATCACTGGATTGTAATGACCTTGGTTTGCTTCAATCGTCTTGCAGTCGCTGATAAAACCCTTGACGATGACGATGAAAATAGGTAAGTAAAAAAGAAATGAGAGAAAAGGCTTTGTTAAATGAAGATTGGATGTTCGCTAACAGATGTGACAGTTACAAATTTTGACAGTTTGAAAAATTTTGCCATCCAGTTACAAGCAAAATACCTAAACCGCTGCACTGCCTACTGAGATCATGATTTGCAAAGAAATATTTCGCAACAACCACTTTTTTTTTGCTATCTACCAAAACTACAATAGTGGGTTCAAGCGAAACAATTCTCTCCTTTCAGATCAATGTTCGGATCCGATATAACCATAATTGATTTCAAAGTGTTTGTTTAAACTGGTTACGCTTAATTGATAAACAGTGGAAGAAAATGACGAAATGAAAAATAAATCTCTCCTCTCCTGGAGGCACATGGAAAACTCCTCTTCATAATTAACATTTCGGTTGCTATGGGTGAGCGCTCAAAGCTCTGTCATAATTATTGAACAACAAAACCGGAAAACTTGTTGCATTGCCGGAAGGTAATTAATAAATGGCAACTGCACACCGCTTACACGCTGGGTGATTTTTATGAGTTTCACATTTAACACATAATTAAACGCTTGTTCAATCAATTGCAAGAAAAACATCTGCCATCGTTCCAGATGTGACTACGACGATATAGCATGTTTCTCGCATACCACAAATCACACAGTCATTTAAATACAGACCAGCACCGTCTTGATGTTCCACCATTTGCTGACAGAAGAAAATCGCGAAATATTGAACACTGGATAGATAAACATGCCACCGAGGGGAAATCTGCTACACGTTATTGAAAAATTCGGAATTCAGCCGCCAACATGCCACAAAATGCGTGATCCCTTTGGCGAAGATTGCGTATCAGGTCCCAAGGGGCATCCATTAACGACGTAGCATCTGTTTGAACAGCTTCTGTAACCCTTCTCTGGTTCGTCATGCATGCACGGTTCCTCAACCGAACGGGACTATCTGGAGGTTCTTGCCTTTGGTAGAGAAGAGTACCTAACAGACAGAAAGTGAAGAGTGGCCAACTACTAATAAAAAATGTTGAACGCCTTTATTAGGTTGCCATATCAACGCAACTCGGGAGGGATAACAGAAAAGCAGCTTTCCAGCTGTATGTTGTCGCTTTTTCGGAAATGATTTATTTGTACAATATGTTGGGCAAGGAGGGGGGCTGGGTAGGGCTGTGCTGGGAAAGATATTATTACATTCCTTGTCGCGAACACGTCGGATATTTGCCTTATTTTGCATTCGTACACGATAGAAGGAAGCTAAACGTCCTTAACGAAGGACGTGCATTTCAAATACGGCGTGGATTTTCAGATATTTGTTTGAACTGCTGGTTATCCTTTGTCGCAAACAAGCTTTCGAGTTAATAATGTGCTGTTGATTTGCGGTAATGCGTTTGCATAAAGAAGCACGCATTTTATCATTTTGTTTCTGGTAACGCATGAGTTGGGAAGAGATGGGCTTCAAATCCAATCAGCTGAATATGTATGTTTTGTTTCCCATTAAAAGTGGATTTGATGGATTTTGAAAACGAGAAAGACTTGGCTCAACAGACATCACCAATCGGGAGTGTACCTAGATTTTAAATTGATTATAGGAATTTTGAGAAAAAAAAAAAAGAAAATCATACACACGGCATGCTAGACTTACTAGCCGAGAGTATAAGTCTTTATTAACGACTGACTGAAAGAATACAACCTTAAATAATCTTTTCGCAGTAGCCTGTGTCTTTATTTAAATTCACAAAATTCGTGAACAAACTATCGCTACCGATTGCTTCGACCTTCATCTTCTGTCATATATCCCAAAGCATGCCGGGCGAGATCCAAGATGATATCATTTTTATTAATCCCATCGTCAAAAGTTAGATTCAATAACATAGTGAATTAAATTAAACTAATTCAATTTTCCTTAATAGTAATTACCTTCCTTTTGAAATCATCATCATCATCATCATCATAACAACGGCTAGAACAGAAATGCTGTCGGGCAACAGCCGAAAGGGGAGAAACAGTACAAGAACTAACTTTTAGCTATGAAATGAAAAGGTACCACATGGGACCGGCGGGGTTTCTGCTACGTGAGCATGTGGAATATAGAGTCAACGACGGTTGTGTTCAGATGTTAAAGTGGTGTTTAATGAATACAACCCAGGTAGCAGCGGAAACAGTTGAAACACATAGTCTAGGTCCTATGGAAAGAGTGCGACAGCTGCGTGCATAAGATCGACGAATCATACATGTAATGTCAACATTTTAAACGGGTGAGAGCAGTCGAATGGCATTTTCCTACAGTGACATATTCGAGTACCCATACACGCTTAAAACACCCTTTCTGTCGCTTGTATTATTGTCTTTTTTTTTGTCACAGAAATGTTCCTCAATTGCTTTTATTGATTTATAAAACTTTCGTAAAGGTGCAAGTGTCCGCGTCTCGTTGGCAGGTATTTTTTAGATTTTCGCGTTATTTCCGTCAAATGTTTTAAATAGAATGGCAGATAAGAGTTGTGAGGGTTGCACGATTTTCTCATATAAGCAAACTCGCTGGTAGGCAACGATAGAAAAGCTTACCGCCCAAACACAATGATAACGGAAACGAAACGGCAAGCAGCAAATTTGACAGTTGTTGAAAATGAATTCGATATGTTCTACTAGAATCGACTTGGATCTAGGCTGTTTTCTTTCCGACAAGCAGCGTTAATAAGATCGGGCTTTGCCGTTTGCCGTTGTCGTTCAGCTTCCGTTATCATTGTGTTTCGGCCATTATGATTGAATGCAGCCATCCACCACGCAAAAGCTTGCAAAATCCGCCACCAGATGGATGAGGAACCGCATGTTGGGAGTTCATTAGGAGTGGCGATTAGCATTGGGTAAATTATGCGTAAGTATCGATATTGGAAAATCGATTCATATTTGAACATTAGAATCGATTCTCCGATTTAATCGATAGCAAAGTATCGATTTTTTTTCATTTGAACATAGAAAATGAGTGGAAAATCTCCTTTATGTAGTATTATTAATTATTTCGAGATAATTCAATTATTAAAAAGTCAGATTTAAAACAACAACAACAAAACAAATCAGATAATTTAGGTTATCAGGTTGTTGATTCAGTTATTCCAGTATACTTCTGTTAGTGAACTCAAGAATGCCAGTTTAGCCATGCGCGAGGAATTCAGCGTGTGCCATAATTTCCCATGTCCGAGAAAACAATCTCTCGGGTAGTACACTGGTCACTATTCTCGATAAGAAATCTCGAGCGATTGGGTAAATGTGGGGATATTCGCTGCGAATGCTTTCCCACGCTTGAAGAGTATCCACAGAATGCAGTACGACTGGTTAACGAAAAACAATCGTAGTTCACCCGAAATGTCCGGATTGTCAGAGTCGAGAACTGCAGAAGAGTAAACCTTGAAAAAATAGTCATATATAAATTGTTAATTTTGATACTTTCTTATATCCAGATTGAGAACGAACTGTGTATGACATACCGTTTGATCGTGTAAATCCCAAGGGCTTCCAGTAGGAACTATTTTTTTTCATGGTTGCAGATGGAAAAATCGAAAGAAATGAATCGATGCAGTGGATTTTTTATGCTTCTTGAATCGATTAAAATATCGAATAATCGAAACCGTAGTAACGATCTTTCAATTTCGATATCGCCATTGCTAGTAACGATAGACATGGCCTTCTTGAATCCATGATAAGGTCCACAGATTTGTAAATGGATCTTCTGTAAATGGATTCTTCCCCGCTAATGATCTTCTGACCATCGAACACTCAATCACTTATCGAAAGACTATCAAGCTAAACACTCTTAAAATTGCTAACAAAAAGGTCCTAACAGGCAACTATTTGCCTAGCAGGACCCAAAATATATATGTTATTTAAATTTAAACCCGTGAAGGGAAATTCAAATTTAAATAATAAAGAAATTATTGAAAACTGATATATAACCGCGAGATTCACGTAGCACCACGTTGGTGTATAGTGATAACAGTTGCATCTAATTTATACAAATCAAAACATATATGATTGGTTAATGTTAAAATGTTTTTATTATTTTTCTTTGGTCACACACACGAAATTCCCTACATACTGCACATTGTCACATAGGGGCTGAAGCCGTGAACCTCACCCTCTCAGGTTCGGTCTCTCTGTCATCTCTTTAGTCATCCTATATCTAGATTCAAACTGACCATGTCCTATGCATTCGAGACAAACATACAATTCGTCAAAGATTTTTCGTTTTGACTCAACGGACAAACGTAAAGTATGATTTTTTCAGTACATATATCGTGATTCAAAGTGTACTCATGTTCACTTGTGAACCATTTGTTACCCGATTTTGAGGACCCGGTAAGGGAAACACATATTTTCAACCTGTTCATGTGCAGATTTGTATGGTAGCAAAAATAGGTCGTTTTTAAGTAAATAACTAAACTACTTATTATTATAAATTAAAAATTTATAGCAAAAAAATTGTAAGTATTTTGATATAAAATGATGTATAATGAAATGTTTCTGTTCTGTCGAGCGAGACTTATTAACGTTCAAAAACCTTTCACTTTTGCGCAATGCTCTCATTTTTCAAAATTTTGAAATGACACCCGGTATAGAAAAGAAACTTAGTCCTTCGTTAAACGTAGGAAATATTGTTTTTGAGATATGCTAGATCGTCCAAACTGTCCTGGAGCTCAAAACATTAGATTTACAATTTTGTAACAGTAGCTTCATTTGCTGTAAAAGCCACAGTATGTAATCAATCATATTAAATGAATGTCCTAGAAGATCAACAGCCACTATGAGGTAATGTTGAGATATTCTATGTCATCCGAACTGTCCAGGAGTTCAAAATTTAAGATTTTCCGTTGTAACTGTAGCTATTTGCACTATACTAAGTTACGATATGTATTCAACCATGTTCATCGTAGAAAAATTAGTATTTCCATTTAATTCCAACTACCTTGTTATCTTGACAGACACGTGTACTGTTCAGTTCAATGTGCAGACTCTTCAGCGTCCCGTACTAATAACTCGAATTACTACTAATAACTCGGAGTCGAGTTATTAGTACGAGACACTGAAGAAGTCTGTACATTGTAGACGAAATACTCGTATCTGTCAAGATATGCAAAGGTAGTTGGAATTAAATGGAAAATACTAGTTTCAGAACCTTCATGTTCAGGACATTCTCGTCATTTGGGCTTGAACTCATATGTTTTTTTTTGTGGATAGAAGAATTAATGCTTCCTTAGAGCCGCTAGAAGACAAACTAGCCGCGGTCTGCCACGCCGCCATCGAAGTTACCTCTGGACTCCTTCCGGACACTCCTGGGATTACCGCCTGCGTCGAAGCAGGAGCACTCCCGTTCAAGTATTTCATTGCATCTTCGTTGTGCAGACGTACTGCAGGTTTTCTCGAGAAGGCAGGTGGTTCTAGCAGAGGAGTCTTCCTCCTCGAGAAGGCCAACCAGCTCCTTAACAGCCTTGTCAACCAGGAGCTCCCTCAGGTGGCCAGGATCCACTGTAGTAAAGATTGATAACACCATAAAAGGGCCATTAGAGCGGAATCCAACCCGCAGGTGGCCCTGCAGACAGTAAGAGCTCACCTCGCAGACCGATACAGTGGACACTGTATCCGCTACGCGGACGGCTCAGTCAGGCAAGCAGAGTGGGGACTGCTGACTGCAGTTTTAGTCAATTCCACAAACTCCCAGCATAGTGCTTCATTTATTCCGCTGAAGTCCTAGCTGTACGGATGACGACAACGATACCAACTGATCGAACCCTTCTCATCCTCACAGACTCAGCAAGCGTTTTTGCAGTTCTCGGATAAGAAACACCATCCCACCCATGGATCCAGGCAACAATGCGACACGCGCCCCCTAGGACAACGGTCTCTTGGATTCCGGGACACTGTGGTATCCCAGGTAATGTCGAAACAGATCAGCCATGCCTCCATGGGCAGAACGGGTAGACTTGTCACCCCAGAGCCCCCGGTGTTGATTCAAAAAATGGATCAGAGTATACATTTCGCTATGCATGGTCAAGGGAATAGGCCCAGTCGCGCACTCCTTTTATTAGGAAATTCAAGGGGTTACTCACCAGTGGGAGGACCCCTACGATCTCCGAAACCAGCGTATCATTTCGCGGCTACGTTTCGGGCATACCAAAGCCTCTCACAACCTCTCCGGTAACGGGCCGTTCCACACTAACTGCCCAATATGAAGCTTCCAGCACACCGTGGAGCATTTTATTTGTAACTGCCCCACGCAAGTTTTAAAGCATTTCTGGAAGTATAAGAGACACTCTCTGTGAGGATGCCACGAGGGAGGCGGCATTAATATGCTTCTTCAAAGATGCAGATTTATACATACGGATATAGTTCAAAAAAGTCGCCCCTTCTTATTATGATGACGATACTAATGACAGCAACCAACAGCCAATATGATACCAGACCAACGCAGGAAAAGGACCTTGCGCAACCACAAGCACCAACCGACAGACCTATGCACGAAAAAGACAAACCTAAAACAGTTTCTTAAGACTCTGTAACAAGTTGTAGTTAAAGAAAACGCCGATATGAATTACTCCGTAGGCGAGTCCTTTCAGGACCTCAAATGCGCCCATGTAACAAAATCAGTTCTATACCAGCCGTATAGCACTCCTCCCGGCTTTGTTGATGAAACTACATTCAAAACTGGTTTGTCCACCAACACCTCCTCTATGCATCTCTAAAGCCGAAATGTGTACAAAGTGGCCCACTCTATAGACGGTTGTGAAAACAAATTCATAGAACCTTTCTACTACCATAAAGATTTTGAAAATGTTCTAGTGAAAGATGTTATGACCACTTGAGAACCATCATAAAACCTATTGGCCGCCATCAAAACCAGCAAAGGGCCAAATGGCCGCAGCTACTCACGGTGATATCGTGGTTGGTTTTTGTTATTCTGCTATGTTCGATTCTCTGCTCTTCTGATTTATTTAACAGTAAATAATATCTGAGAAAAAAGGCTTAGTCTTGCACGAAATTTTGTTTGATAGCAAAACATCCAAAACAAATTGAGTTTTTTACAGCGTATCATGTTCCAAATCATATGCGTATTTAATTTTATGATGAATATTGCCACGATAAGAGCCGACAATTATCGCGCCTCGGAAAATTAAGCGAGTTTAGAGCAACAACAACTAAATTTAACAAATATATTCGATAAATTAATCAAGAATTTCCTGAAAATTGATGAAATTCAATGAGGTTCTCAAAGAATGCCGAAGTTAGTCTCCGATCTACAGTTCATAACGTTGCATAACGTTGAAAATTTTGTTCGTTTATTTTTCCACATTTCAATTATTTCTTATATTTGGTCATGTTTATTGCCGTTTTAAAACTACATTGAAACTGACATATGTTTTTATTTCTTTTCTACAGGTGGCTTCCACAGATGTGACAAGTATAGCAATGTATAAGGTATAGATAAAACGTGACGATAGGGAGGAGTCGGGTTTGATTTTTCTGAATTTTGCAAGACTTTCTTAAAACACCAACCATCCCCTCTTTTCCTTCCATCACGACGTTTGAATTATCCATAGGGTTAAGCACAACTTCAGCATAAAATGATTCTCTTTGCCAGAGTTGTTCTTGGGGAGGGAGGTGCTTGTTGTTTAGTGGCAAAATTGTCTGAAACTCGGTCAGAAGATGTTCTAACATACCCTTCCAGAAACCTTACATATTTTTGTATGGATCACGAGGGTCGCTAAAATTCCCCTAAAAACGTGAAGTTATTTAGAAACGTCTACTTGAGTAGTTTTTCATGGTGACTTACCTCAATTCCAATTTTCCATTTAACGCATTTACTGGAAACAAAACGGTTTTAAAATGCTTTTTCAACTGACCATCCCGACCAACAGGAAACAACCAAATTATTTCAAGTTTTGTTACTCAGTTACGCTGTTTTTTATAACAGAGGTTGGTAGAATTTAGATCGCGGATGTTGTTAAAATAACAGAAATTGTAACAAAAAATCCTCAAGTTGTAACCAAATTATAGCAAACTATGATTTAGATATAACATAAACAAAACAAACTTTGTAACCGTTTTGTTGCGATGTAACAAAATCATATCAGCTAGTGATAAAATTAATCTATTTTATTTACGCAAATTGTGACTCGTGGGTATTATATACAATTCTAGGGTTTTTTTTCATTAGGGCGAATCTACAATTGAGAGATTCTCTCCGGGCTCGCTCTCTTTCATTCATTACAGCGCCATTATAAAACTTTCGAGGGATTCTTTAGTACAGATCGGAACACAACAGTGCTGGCTAGCATACTGTACAAATAGTAGAACAAAAAACGTA
The DNA here is from genome assembly GCA_034211315.2 of Aedes japonicus. Lineage (NCBI taxonomy): Eukaryota > Metazoa > Arthropoda > Insecta > Diptera > Culicidae > Aedes > Aedes japonicus. The sequence continues at coordinate 1,485 of JASCZW010010826.1, read as the reverse complement.
AAGGTGATTGGTTTATGAATGAAAGAGAGCGAGCCCAGAGAGAATCTCTCAATTGTAGATTCGCCCTAATGAAAAAACCCTAGAATTATCCAGATAAATGCATCCTAAACAAATTTATATCCTAATCAGTTAGCCGTAACTAGTTTGGTTATAATTATGTTTTTTTATGTTATGCCCTTCTGGTCGGGATAATAAAATAATATGAATAAGTCCAAATACGGCATGACAAAACAGCATTTTACGAGTTCATAATTCTAATAAACCTGACTAAAATATGAAACCTATTGGCACCTATTGGTGCCATAATAAAACCAAGTTCATTTCTAATGGCTTTCATAAAACATAATTAAAGCTGGACCGAAATATTCCTCCGTGAAATCAGAAAATTTTCTCAAATCCTTATCCTACAGGAAATCACAGGTCGAAATGCCAACGTCAAATTATGAAAATTCATACTTCACATATAACTAAGCACAACTAAAACTGATTAACTAAAAAATTAAAAGGCATACATTGCATTACAAATTATTTTACCCTTTCTTGGGAGTTAACATTCAAATTAAGTAGCACCGGCATTTTTCGGTAAAAAAACGTATTTATCTTGTCCTGAAGGGCTCCCCGGGGTATCCAGATTATCCCGTAATGGCCAATATGGTCATTCATTCATTTAATTACTAAAAGTAGATTGTTTACGAAAAATCATCGAGTGTAAGCCATCCAAAGACATTTTTCGACGAAAATCCGTATTTGTTCCTTCCTAAAGGGTCCCTCGGAGTATCCGGATTGTCCCGGAATGATCAATATGATCATTGATCCATTTCAAGGCTCAAGTATACTGCTAATGAGAAATCATGAAGTTTAAACAATCGAAAACGCATGTTTCAGCAAAAATCTGTATTTTCCCCTTCTAAAGGGTTCTTCCAGGCCATCTAGATTGTCCTAAAATGGCCATTAGGGCCATTGATCTATTTCAAGGCTGAAAGTATACTAATCAACAAAATTTGTGAAGTTTGACCCGTCGAAAGGCATGTTTCGGTGAAAATCTGCATTTATACTCTCCTAAGAGGTTCTTCCGGGTCATCCGGGTTGTCCCAGAATAACCAATCGGGTCATCAGTTTATTTCAAGGCTAGAAGTAGACTACTCATAAAAAATCATGAAGTTTAAGCCGTCGGAAAGCATTTTCCCCAATGAAAATTTGTATACACCTGACGGATCGTGGCAAAACATGCCCTCTTCTGGCACAGATTCCTTGTAGCCAATTGGGTAAAAGAGGGCAGTACTTCCCAAAAACTAAAAATTGGGACCTTAACAAGCATTTTGACTGCAAAGGCTTTAAAATGTGGTCATATAACCCTTCCACAATGTGAATTTGAAATCCGGGTAAATATGACCCGAAACACCTTATTCGTAACTTTTTTAAAAGCGCTTCAGAAATGTAAAAAATGGGTTCAATTTAGAAATGGACCTTTAAATGCTTAGGAAA
>JASCZW010010825.1:0-34637 GCA_034211315.2 Aedes japonicus | reverse complement strand
CTGGAAAAGGCATTTGAAGACTTACTGATTCCACAAGCCAACAATCCGCTCTGATATCGGGACACTGAAGCTCAACTGCTGTATTCCACAATCGTCTACCTTCCTAATGGTTAGTTATGAAAAGAACTAATGCTCAACTCTTTCAAATTTATTAGGTAGTGAACGATTGTGCCAAGACGATAACTGACAGCAAACAGGAAAACTACGCAGCAACCAAACGAAGGAACGGTGACACCAAACACCGGCGACGTCCAGCTACAGAACTCGACTCAGCGGTCCAGACGAGCAGCAGATAGCTGCAACCCTTAAGGCTCCACAGGAAATAAATTTTACAACGTTTTCTATTAACACTGTTTATTGCAATTCACTGTTTAGGACACAAATTACTTATGGCTCTAACTTCTTCTTCTTCTGTTATATTTGAGAGGGACTTTAACCCTTCGGGTCATTCGTTCCTCTCTAACTGTATAGCAGTGCAATGATTCACCAATCAGAAGCTTTTGCGTTCTAAAATTAAGAATAATTAGTATGGGTGACCGATATCCCGCGGTCTTCTCAAGGTTAGTGTGTGTGTGGAAGGAAAGTAGGAAAGGAAGGAAAATAAAACAAATATACGTGTCGGCTTTGTTGCGTTGCATGGTTATCGCGTCGCACGATGCTGGGTAGGATGTGACAATGACATGGCCAGAAATATTTCGCTATCGCGAACAGGACTCAACGCTGATACTGACTATTGAGAAAACGTTGACCAATGTCGAAATCTCTTTGAGGTAGATCAGTTATACGTGTGCCCACCGAATCCGGAAATGGAATTCTTAGTGAGAGCGTTTGCATGTGTGCTTTCACGACGATCGCTTTGTGGACAAATACTAGAATGTGCCATAAGGGTACCCAGTCGGTAGCTCACGCATAGCCATCTGCTGCAACTCGTGAAGTGCTGATGAACTTGACCTCCTACTGACTGCTGTACCATCTGCATTTGGCACTTGCGCTCCTGGACTTCTAGACTTGGTTCGCACTGGTTTAGCTGATTTCGCAGGGATCGAAGAACGTGTTTTTTAGCTAACAGTTTGCTAGTTTGATCGACCTGTACGGTAAAAGACGATAGCTGCGGAGACGGCTTATTATGGCCTTTCTTCGTCGAATCACCGATGCCAGTATTCTGAGCTAGCTGACGTTGCAGATTGGTAGATCCTGAGAGTTGCTCAGTGGATGATATTCCGAAGGTGGAATGCTTCTCTACGCATGCTTCGACCTGTTTTCAACGAGCCTCTATCTCGTTAATGCTTGGGACAGACATACAACATGCAGCGTTGTACGAACTGTCAAATACTTTAATCCAGTACTCAAAAACAGGTACTAGACTAAAGGAGTACAACGCTGTACGTTGTATGTCTGTACCAGGCATAACGCGGCTTCTCACACTACGGTTGTCGGCGTCGTCTCCCACGAGCGATTCTTTTTTTTTTTACTTATTTATTTTCTGTCGGCCTATTTCCTCACATAGTGACAATAACCGACGCCAGGGAGACGACTCCACCACCTGGACCCTACCTAACGACTCATGACTATGAACCGGGACCAACGGCTTTACTTCCCTTCCGAAGGAAGACACGAGCGATTCTTCCAACTGATACATTTCATGCGAATGTTTTTTCTGCGAGTCCAGTCACTTTCTTTCCAATTCCAGCTCCCTCTTTACAAGCTTCTGTTGCTCAGCCAAGCGTTTACGAAGCAAATCTGCTCCTCGGCTGGAGGTCATCGACCTTACTGAAGCTGGACTTGGGACGGCTTGAGATGGACTTGCTGACGCCGGCACAAGTAAAATGCCACCACTTATCGCACTTGTCGAAGACAACAAAATCATCAGCCACATCTGAGTTCTCACAATCGCCACGAGTGTACATTTTGGATTTCTACACTTCAGCCAAAGACATTGAACATGTTAGTAGCCATTCCAAGTTACAATTTTAGTTTTATTCCAGCCGTATAGCACTCCTCCTGGCTTTGTTGATAAAACTACATTCAAAACTGGTTTGTCCAGCAATACCTCCTCTATGCATCTTTAAATCCGAAATGTTTACAAAGTGGACCGCTCTATAGACGGATTTGAAAACCAATTATTAAAACCTTTATACAGTCTTCTAGGTACAGCCTAGCGCAGATGTTTGATGAAGTATACACTCTCATATGAACACTCTCTTGAAGTGCACACATGCACTCAATGAAATGAACATGAACACGAGCGTAAGTTTTGTGCTCATTTTTTGTGCCCCGTTCGCAGCGGCGCTCGCAGCCGTGCTCAAAACATCTATGTTTGCGTGTGGTTCAGCTTCATATCCAAAAGATTGTTTTTATTCTCTTTTGCTCCCTACGGCGTTCAACTTGTACTGTTTTCTGTCGGACAGAGATTTCACAAGCAGCAACTCCGGTTTATAATAATCTTATAGAGGTGTTATAGCTTTGTGCGTAAGTGGTTTATTCAATTTCTTAAGATTGACCCTTCAAATTGATGCTTAGTTCTTCTAGGTTATAGGACAAATATAAGAAAGGTACGTGACTGCTTACTTTCTGTGAGAACAATACGATTTTATAAATAGTAGAAGAAAACTAGGAGAAAGATTTCTTGTTGCATGTTTAAAAAAATAGATCCAATAATAATAAATTAATGGCAGCACAGAAATAAAAGCTGTGCATAAATGGTTTATGTACTTATGGACAAAATTCCGATTATAGTATCAGATTCTTTTGTCCAAAACATGATACTTTCAATTTTGATGATTCAAATATCGTTTGAAAGGTTATTTAAATAGTTTTTATTTGCGATTAAGACGAAGAAATTTCATTTAGATAACAAAAAATGTAAAACTAATGAACACAAGTTAAGATATAGTTTCATTTGTATGTTGCTGTGCACTTGTTTGAACAAATTCTTAAAGTAAAATATGACCTTGATGATTTTTTTGGGGCTTTAGATTTTCGTTGTAATCAAAACAGTACGCATTGCAATGGTTTCATTTGCCTATGAAAAAAACCTTGTAAACCTGTTTAATCAAATATTTCACACCAATTCGGACAGCTATTCAATTTCATTATATTGTTTGTTATATTTTGATGATGATAATTTATTGTTACTTAAGCTTTGCTGCTAGGAAAACTATGACAAACATCAAGGAACGTTTTTTTACCTTCGATGAACAAGAAAAAAGTGTTCAAATGTAAGGTTGAAGGATGCCCTGGAAAATTGAAAGACAGTACAAGTAGTTTGAAGCGGCACATTGCCCAACTCCATCCAAACATTGCAGGTCAAATTGGAAAAACTGCCTATAAACGTAAATCAGATCATTCCATTGAAACGGCGTACAAATCCCCAGCCAAACGATTAAAGGCCGTGACTATCTACGTCGACCCTATCGAGTTCCACAGCTCTCTTGTGGAGATGCCAGCAATTAAATCAATTCCATTCAATTTTTTTAATTCCAAGCAATGCCAAACGACCATTGGGATTGCGGCAAAGGCGCTTAAAATTCCATCATATGGAGAAGCGATCACAGCGGATATTGCTAAGATTGCCACAATCATACGCAGCATTATCGCAGAAGAATTGAAAAACATTTTCTGCCTAGAATTTGACGGAGCTCAACGTCATAACCGAAAAATCTTTGGCGTCAATGCGAGAGTCTTGATCGACGGAAAACTGAAAACAAGAACGCTCTCTATGATGGAAATAAAAACACGACAGACAGGAGAAAACTTAAAATCAGTGGGGTTGTTTACAAGACACGACCGGATGACGTAGACTACGTTAAACCAAGTGATGCATTAAAGGGCGATACGGTCAAAATTTGGTCAATATCAACTTGACGTATTTCTTTCAATTTTGCATTTAAAAAACCTGAACACCCCTCATTTTGAAGGTGTGTGTGTGTAGAATGTTGCTCCTATTTTTATATTGGAATTCACTCTTCAGTTGTCAAAATGCCGTCCAAGCAAGAAGAGCAGCGTATCAAAATTTTGCTCGCGCATCGCGAAAATCCGAGCTACTCGCACGCAAAGTTGGCAAAATCGCTAAAAGTTGCCAAATCAACCGTTACAAATGTAATTAAAGTGTTTGGGGAACGTTTGTCGACAGCCAGGAAGTCTGGATCGGGGGGAAATCGAAAACCGGAAGCCGCTGAGACGACAAAGAGAGTTGCCGGTAGTTTCAAGCGAAACCCTAACCTATCTCTCCGAGATGCCGCAAATAAGCTGGGTGTATCGTCTACAACCGTGCATCGAGATACACAAAATACGACGGCCAAAGCGCGATCCCGGAGGCTGTACACGACGATGCTGACGAAGTTTGACTGCGTGGTAATGGACGACGAAACCTACGTCAAAGCCGACTACAAGCAGCTTCCGGGACAGGAGTTTTATACGGCAGAAGGAAGGGGAAAGGTAGCAGATATTTTCAAGCACACGAAACTGTCAAAGTTCGCAAAGAAATATGTGGTTTGGCAAGCCATCTGTACCTGTGGCTTGAAAAGCAGCATTTTCATAGCTTCCGGGACAGTCAACCAAGAAATTTACATGAAAGAGTGTTTGAATAAACGTCTGCTGCCTTTCCTGAAGAAACACGGTTGTTCCGTACTGTTTTGGCCGGATTTGGCATCTTGCCATTACGGTAAAAAGGCCATGGAGTGGTACGCCGCCAACAACGTGCAGGTGGTTCCCAAGGACAAGAACCCTCCCAACACGCCAGAGCTCCGCCCAATTGAGAAATACTGGGCTATTGTCAAGCGGAACCTAAAGAAGACCAAAGAAACTGCTAAGGACGAGCAGCAGTTCAAGGCAAACTGGCTTTCTGCGGCGAAGAAGGTGGACAAGGTGGCTGTACAAAATCTGATGGCAGGGGTCAAGCGTAAGGCCCGGCAATTCGGATTTGGAAAAGCGGAAGCCTAACTGAATATTTTTCCTGAATTTTATACTAATTGAACTTGAAAAAGAAATTTAATTTGATTTTTTAAATAAACGATTTCACCGATTTACACGCGTTTTCCCTTGACCAAATTTTGACCGTATCACCCTTTATAATGTCAGGGAAATTCTGTGTGGCTATTATTAGCGTTAAAAAGGTTTCAATTATTCGTGCCGGTCGCTTACCCTTACTGATAGAAGCAGTTTAAGTCACAATATGACGGGTGCGGCTCTTATGGGACATTATACCAGCGTTTTGAAGCCAGTATGTAAGAAAATTCTATTGTACGCTCTTGTGATATTATTTGGTGGACCCGTTTGGCTTTATGAAGTCAGTGTGTGGGAAAATTCTGTTGTACACTCTATATAACTCTTTGGTGGCCCTGAAAAGGGCCTTTTGGTTTAAATGATGACTATCTTTAAGGCCTAGAAGATAGATCTGTTAGGGAATATAAAATTATTAAATTAGTGATAGTTCTGCTCATTCTTATAATCATAATCGCTTGACATTACTAAATGTTTATTCGTATGTCATACTGTGCCTGAATGGCCTGCATCTTGGAATTCTCACCAACGCGGGAACCAACAACAATTTTTTTGCGTCGTTTGGGGGATTTCAGTAACGACAGGCAGCGGAGAAAATTATATAATACGTACAAACAAACATATATTTTGACTGATGCCTTGTTTCCTTTTCAACATTCACCATTTAAATACCATACCATTCGGATCATATGTATATGTATATAAAACGCGATGCGTTTTTTAATCGCGTTGGTTTGTGCGCTCCCATAAGCTGCCATGTAATCTCACCGCGGCGATTTTTCCACCGCGATTTCGCTGCCGCGGTGGCAAAAAATTGCTGCAGTTTGGTGGAGCCTTCATTTGTACGGCAGCGGAGCTGGTGCAGAGGCAGCTGGTGGTCACGTAGCAGCTGGTGGTGGTAAGTAGCAAGGCTCTCCCAAGCAGCGATCGTCGCGATGAGGCAAAATGGCGGATTATGAGGGCGCACAATCGCGTCGGTTTTGTGCATGCCGCCATATTACCTCTTCGTGGCGATTGTTTCGCCGTGACTTCGAAAACGCTGCAGTTTGGTGGAGCCTTGAAGCAGCTTTATGCCGTTCTCAGCTGCGTGCGAGACGTACATGGAAATTCGAATGACATGATTGGTTAAAGTCCCTCTCTAACACAAAGAAGAAGAAGATGATGCATGACGTTCCTTGCTTCGATTTGAAATCTGTGATAGGAAATTTGGTAAATTTACTCTGCAAAATGACATTATAAGACATCACCTTATATATGCGTTATTTTCAATAGTTTACTATTGATTGAGAAAAATGTTTGACAATTGAATTGGAGCGCGGTAAAATTTCCGAACGATTGAAGAAGAAATCATGTAAATCTATCGTGGATTTTTTGAGTTATTCGCGTACAAAACGTACGGTTTTTCGTGACGGTCGCAAAATTTTAGATTTTCATTTGACACCCTACCCTTGCCGTAAGACGTAGTCTACGTCAAAAACCCGAATTGCAGAGATTTTGACGATGTACCGCACTGACATAACACATGTATATGCATGTACCACAGACAATGGAAAGAACATGCTCAAATGTGTTTCTGAGCTGAACAATGGTTCTTATATTTGATTAATCAATGGTTCTTATATTTGATCCAGCTGAGGACACCTGACACCATCAGTCCGTTTGTTCTTCCTTAGTTTGCTTGAAGCGAAAAACAGTATAAGTTGTGAAGGGTTTATTTCTGTACACTGGAGCTTCTTCTGCGAGACCCAATTGGGCAAGTCCATGGGCGATTTCGTTACCCTCTATAGTGACATACGGTGTTCCGGATCTCTACAAAAGCAGCTGGATCTACTTTATCATTGTGGGTCGTTTCCAATCTCCAGTCTTCTAAGATTTCAGATATCAAATCGGTGAGTAATACGACTTTTTTTCATCTTACAGTCCGTGACAATCGACATTGCTATTCGAATGACTGTAACGCTGGCCCAGTAATGCTGGTTTCCTGTTCCAATTTGAAATTTGTTGTGCTCATTGCTTCCATATCATAATGTTGTCGAAAATGCTGCTGTATTTAATCCTTCCTCCATGAATGTGTGTTTGTCCGTATCTACTCCGTTTAGTTTTTTGAATTCCTTCGCTTGTATATTATCTTGTTCAATGCACCGAGTTATAAATCTATTTCCAACATATTCTTGCCGTATACTTATCGACTCTTGACAAGCAATAGCCATTATTCTATATAAAACATCGGTATAGAAGCACCTTGAAAAACGGATGTTTAACGTTTCGAAATCATCGACATCACTTGTGCGTGAGGTCCTTTTTTGGTGCCTGAAATCACTTTTAGCATGTTTAGTCGGTCAGTGAACTTATGCTGCAATTCACTGTTATGTACACCGAATCGAAGACCGGGGTGAATTGTAACTCCTAGGTATCGATGATTCCGTACAGTTTCTACCTTTGACCGTTAACCTTCAAATTAATTTCCTTGTTGCTGTTTAAAAATAGTATGACTCGTTTTTCTGCATTTATTTCAAAATCCAGAGATGATCACCTCTACAAATTTGTTCATGTAGTCTTGTGTTCTGTAATTTTGTTGTTCAAGTGATTTTGCTCTTACCAAGATTGCAAAATCCTCTGCAAACTGGACCAATATTACGTCTTCTTCTTGTATACCATGCAGATTCCTTGTTTAAACATTGAACAAGGTAGGTGATAAAACGTCTCCTTGTGGCAGCCTATTGACAATTCGTTTCAGCGAAATGTCTCTCACCTGAAAGTTTATGCCTTTGTTCTGTAGCAACGGAAATACCCACTCAATTATATCCAGTGAAACGTTTATTTCCGTCAAATTCCCTCTCCATGGCTGGATTTTGTACCTGGACGCCTGTGGGAGGGCCTTATCTCATGTTAACGATTCATTGGAGATAGCTGATTTATGATAGATGTCGCTAGGTCATGTCATTGTATGACGTTCTACTCTAATGAACCATTCATGGGAGAGCCAAAGGTCCAGCCACACAAAGTAGTGATAATATCACACTCGCTCTTCTCTCTCTATTTAATAGCCGCGTCGTAGCACGCATGTTTACAGGCACTAAAGTTGAGTGTGATATTGGCGGGTTGGGCCGCAAATCACTAAAAATTTAATCATAGATAGATTTATTCAATTTTGAAAACATTGATTATTCAATTTGAGGTGGAATTTTGAACTGTGTCCATAAGACCGTGGCTATAAGTATTGTGGTTTTGTGGGATATGGAGGACCCGTTTAGGAACTCAGATTATCGTATCACTGGGGTTTGTCATAGGTGTGTTTGCTCAGAATGAAAATGAGGTCGCGCTCCGGGTCTGACGTGTTTGTGCTTCGCTGCTTGTTATATCTGCAAATTTTCGAGAAAATTAGATATTTAGTGGAAATTATTGTGTAGTGTTGAACTTTTCATCTTGATAATGATTCGGTCACTAAAGAGTTGATTTCGGACCAACACGAGGCTTTCGACTGGTGTAAAAACAAAGTGTCCCCGGTGCAGACGGAACCCCGTACATACAGCCTTGCGGCGACAGGAGGAGCTCGAGTTCACCCGCGTCACTCGGAGATGTTTGGTTAATGGTCGTGGAGCGTTCATGGTCGACCATCTCCTTAAGAACAGAATGTTATCTGGAGGGTACGCGGACCTGCTCTGGTTGCTCGATGTTACAACCACAGCAACGGAATGTTCTGGAAACCCGGGTGAGCTCTTTCCATTTTCTCCTTTTGTGTCCCATTCCAATATTTTTTGTTTCGATATGTATGTATATGTATGTGTATGTACACTCAGTGGCATGGGAGAGGTCGGGCGGGGATTTGTTGGCAGAAGACTCCATGTTCAGTCTCCTGTAACTTTGTCAATTGTCGGTGTTTTTGGATGAGGGTTTGACAACATTATGCAAAATGTGTGAACCTGGTGTGGTCAGGGTTTCATGTGGATAGGGTTTATAGATTTGGGGTTGTTGTGGCATGTGTGAGGGGAGTCATTTTTGGACGTGAAGATTTCAGGGGTCCGTGTTTCTGTGAAGGGTTTGGGTGGCATATTGGAGGTTTCTTCGGGGATTGTAGGGGTGCAGGGGATTGTGTGGGTGGGATTTGAACTGTTTCCATAGGGTGGTTTGAGCTGCAGCTGCGTCGGGGTTGACGTACCAACGTGGGCATTTCCCTTTTTCACCCGATGCTGACCTTGCTGAGGAGTCGGTGCGGGTAGGAAGCCGAGGTGAATTTTATTAATAATACTGTATAACACTGTATACGTAGTTTTCACAAACCAATTCATACTGAATACCATATTTTCAAAGTTCTTCGTGGGTTACACTAGTTGTTTGGGATATTTCACGCGTAACAAATCATGTGTATTGATAAGATGGATTCACCTCGGTTTTTTTTTTTTTTTTTTTGCACCGATGTTTCAGCGGGGTCAGTATTGGGTGAGGGGGGCTTGCTCGTGTTGGTGTGTCAACTTTGACGCCAGCTGTGGTCCGGACCACTTTGTGGAGGTAGTTCGAGTTTTGTCCGCATTAGGCTGTGGAGAGGTTTTTAGTGTGCTGGCTGGTTCCTTCACAGAGGTGCGGATTTTTGGGGTTGCTGTGTCCAGGGATGGCTTTTTCCACATATGTTGTGATAGCTTCGGGTCTGTAGGTTTTGTCGGCATGGGGTTTTGATCGCATAGGGTCTGTACATTAGTTATTAGATTGTCAGATTTTCATTTGGAAGTATTGATGGTTGGCGGGGAGACAGGGTGTTGAACAACGTGGTTTTTGGGAGCAGGGTTTTGCTCGGCTTTTGTTTCGCTACTGAGTGTATGTGTATGTTTGTGTATGTATACATGTGTATGTATGTGTGAATGTTAATTTAATTTTATACTGCATAATATATATATGATCACATCACTTATCAAGGTGAATCCTGATCCATCGAGCCCTACCCTACTAACATAGAAAAACCTCCTTCCTGTGACCTTTGTGGGGATGCAGAGGTAAACACGGTCCCTAATCAGCAAAGGTCACACTAACTTTCCTTCCCTATTCCCAACTGATTGCAAGGACGTGGCCGGCGCCGTTATTGATTATCAAAGAAATTGAGTCACTGAAACGTGTACAGTGAGAATGGTCGGTTACTCCTAGCCCCATTCAGTTGATTCATTGTGCAATTTCACTGATTCTGATCAATCACGGAGTAGCAACCATCGATACGTGCAGTCAGTCAAGCTAAGCTAAGCTAAGCTGAACAAATTACAGCACTCGACCCTCCAAGAAGTCTGCAGCGCATCCGAAGATGGTTGTTCATCAGCTTCGATAACGTATATGACCCCGATTACCTCAACGTTTCTGACGACTCCAACGAGTCTGGAGACTCCAACGACTCAGACGGGCTCAACGACTTCGAAGACTATAGCGATCGCTGCACTGGAAAAAACGTCGGAGGAAGCTAACGAAAATGATTTAGCTAAATTGGACATTGAGGTTGATGAATTTCTGGAAGCCGTGGAGAACATCCTGCTAGAAGGTGATGAGCCCTGCATATGTTGCATGAAATGCACAGGCCACACTGCGAACTTAGTCGCTAAGGATGCAGTAAAAGGCGACGACGAAATTTTGAACGAGATCCGAAAAATTGTGAAAGCATGCCGTAAAATGGAATACGGCCCCTTCTTCGAGTTCGCTAGGGTACCGCTTCCAAAAATCGATGTCGAAACGCGGTGGGGTTCGCTGTACGATATGATGAACAGCCTGCACAAAAATTAATCGTTTTTCATGGATCTGGGAATAAAGTTTGCTGAGCTACATCTGACGGAGGATGACTGGACATACGTTAAGGAATACGTAGTTGCATTTGGGCCGTTGTACGCCTTCACAAAGAGCGTTCAAGGTGATGGCCTTGTTTTGGGTGACGTTTTCAAATTCCTCAAGATCTGTCAAATGCAAATCCAGAAAATTTCTCCTGGGAATAGATTTTCCGAAGCAGTTCAGCAAAATCTTGATAGAAGATCCAAGCAAATGATGGATAACGATGCATTCCGAGCAGCTATGATGTTTGATCAACGATGGTGCTTTATGGATACACCATACTTGTCAACGGATGACAAATTGGCTGCTATCGTAAGTATTAGTACACAATAGTAATTGAAAAATAATAATACATTGGTTTCTAAGCCCCTCGATTTTATTGACGTGCCAAATCTGAAATATTTCGGGCCATTTTGTACGTTAATAAAAAAACAGTTAATAAAAAAAAACTTGTTATAAGGACTAACAACTCATATTGTTCTGTTTTTAACTAACGTAGGAACACGTGCTTAAGATTGGGAACATTTTAAAAACGATTAAACCCTCTCAGACTGGTGATCAACATCCGGAACCGGCTGACTCAGAGCCAGTTGATTCAGTCGACGATGATTTGGAAGCCTTACTGGAAAAAGAGTGCCAGCAAGCTTCTTCTTCAAAACTTTGCCCTTCACAAGTGGACCTTAAGGTAAAACTTCTGGAGTTGGCGAACACCAAACAGCGGCTTCCAGCAAACACCGATGTATTAAAACATTGGGAATCTCGGAGGTATGGGGATCCAGAGCTATACGAACTTGCGATGATCGCATTATTACCATCACCGGCGCAGGTATCAGTGGAGCGCTGTTTTTCGGGCATTAAGCTGTTATTGGAGCAGCATCGTTTGTGCATGCTATCTGAGACGCTTGATGACCTAATGACCCTTCGTTTCAACCAAGATCTAATTCCAGTTGCTATGGAAAAGTTGTATCTTACTATAAATAAGAATTAATAATCCGATTCCATCGAAACCCATTATTTTATTTTTAACATGTGTTTACTATATTTTAAAAGATTTGCTTCAAATTCATAAGCTTGTCGTTTTTTTTTCTTTCATCACAGTTCCTCCAAACAAAATTTTAATAAAATTTATATTATTATTATTATTATACTTTATTATAGACTTTACCACTTTACTACTGGCATTCGTGTCTAGAAAATTTATATTGTTTTCAAGTATTTTGTTTGTCAAAACTTTCTTTCTTTTAGCGTTTCAAGGTTATTGCTTCCACAATTAGCTTATTGCTTGTTCTCAACTTAGTGTTCTAAATGCCCTTCCATAGTTAGTAATTGAGAGCTTTCGATGCCAGGTACCATTGTTGCATTAATATGATTGTGTGGCAAGTACAATAATATGCTATGCCCAGGGAGTCGAGAATTTTTCCTTAACGAAAAATTCCTAGACCAGACCGGGGGCTTTGTAGCTACGTATTTACCTACTGAGCTTAGGAAGAACCGTGTTAGTCGAATAAAGTGATCAAAATTTAAAATGCGTAATTTGTTACTTTCTTCGGATTGATAAGAACAGATAAGTAAGAAATTAGATAGCTTTTAATTCCTCTAATTTTATTAATCCTTTGACGGATACGCGCATTTCAGTGTTTACTTCTTAAATCACCTGGATGTCAAATAACTCGCAAAATTCGTGAAATTAAAAGGTATTTAATCTTTTATTTATCGGTCTTTGAAGGTATGTATTCCAATTATTAAGCTTTCCAATTAAACCACTCTAATCAATGTTATACACAGACCTGTCTATCAAATATGGAAAAAATCTTTCATCATTCGATTTGTACTATGTACAATAAGAATTTCGAAGGAGTAAGAGGTCTAAAAGAACAATTTTGGCCCTATTTAACGGCACCACGAACTTGACAGTTTTCAACAGTTTTTAAAGTGACTTACTTTTTCTATAGTACAGCTATTTTTATTCAAAAATGTCTTTACTTTTTCAACACTCGTTATTTTTCACGAACGGTCTAGGATATAAAATAAATGAAATACTTATATCGGCCTTATTTTCGAACATGGTTATCGGTTAGGTCGTTGAGCACGCTTGTTCCATTACCTTGTTTTGTAAACTGTTGACACAACGGTATCGTGTTTTTAAATAACTGTAGTTAAGTATTACTGAATTAAACCTGATCAAATCCTCGCAGCTTGCCAGTGTTCTTTTTTGGAACTATGTTACAATTCCAAGTGTTCATACTTTCACCAAATGATATTTTTCTAGCAACTGAAAGTATGGAGCAACATTGTTTAAGTACTTGCTTTGAAATTTAAATTTGCTATAGTGTTTGGAATATGAAGTAGTAACTAAGCATATTAAATTATTCCAATGTGAAAACTTGTTTTACTACAAATTTCGTAGCGTAACTAATCGTTTTAAGATTCAAAAGAAAATAAAAGGTTCCAAAATGTGATAAAACTGTTACCTAGGAAATAGTTCTTTGAAAAATCTATTACTTTAATTGCTATATTGAAATATTTTATGAAGACTAACTTGAAAAACGGCGGGAAAAAGGTGTATGAAATAACGCATCTAAGGCTTTATCCAATTACGATAATCGGCGAACTATGCTGCGTTGTTTTGAAATTAGAAATATCTTCCCAACATCATGGGACCCAGTAGTGAACAGCAATTTTTGCTAGAATCAAAGATGCTAAGAGAAAGTATCGATAGGCCCCGCAGAGATCGGCAGGTTTTGAAAATTGAATAGAATTAGTTTTGAAATTAAGCGTAGAGCTTTTGTTAGGTAGTTTTTCGAAGCAAACGCACACACTGCTTTGACTGCTTGCAGATGTAGCCGTAGAAAAAAAAAACACAATCAGCCTTCGCCTCCACCCGTTGGTGATCGAGCAGAGGCACCAACAATTACGGTTGAATTCGAGTTTTACGCCTGATGTTCAAACTCATGTTTTGCACTTGAGCTCGAATCTGAGTGCAAACATGTCGCGTTCATCCGTTGCTCTCGTGTTTGATGTGCTCGATAAACATAAACACGAGAAGGAGAGCGCGTATTGGATGAACGCGCACCGGTGAGAGCCAAGCTCAAGCTGAGCGCCGCTCGTGTTTTCGTGAAGACTGCCTTTATAAGACCATAAAGATTTAGAAAATGTTCTAGTCAAACATGGTATGACCACTTGAGAACCTTCATAAAACCTTTTGGCTGCCATCAAAACCAGCATACGGCCAAATGGCCACAGCTGTCAACCTTCACGGTGGGTGGTTTTTGTTATTCTGTTTTGTTCGATTTTCTGTATTTCTGATTCATTTAGCAGTAAATAATATTTCAAAAAAAGTTCTAATATCGAGGAAAAAATTTTTTGATAGCAAAATATCTTAACGAAATTGAGTTTTTTTATTGCGTACCATGCTCCAAACCATTTGCGTAGTTAATTTTATGATGAATATTGGCCCGATAAGAGCCAAAAATAAATGCGCCTCGTAAATTATGCGAGTTTACAACAACAAAAATAAAATTGAATAAATGAATTTTCTGAAAACAGATGGAATTCAATAAGGTTTTCTAAAAAAATGCCAAAATTGGTCTCTGATCTACTGCTTATTTGCTTAACATATAAAATTTGGTGTATTTCCACATTTCAATGATGTCTTATGTTTCAATATGGCGATTGGAAGAAATCACAGTTTTGCCAAAAAGCCAATTTATTTTCGCAATGGCTACTATAAAACTATTTGGTCATTTGATGACTTCTCTCAATGCCAATTTGCCGTTGAAATCATTTACTGGAGGCAAAATGGTTTTAATGCTTTTTCAACTGACCATATTAAGATTATATGAATGAGTCCTAAAACGGCATTTCAAAACAGCATTTTACGAGTTCATTAAGTCAAAATGAAACCTTTGATAGGATCGTTGTAAAGAAGCTGAAGAGGTTCTCATAAACCTGACTAAAATTTGAAACCTATTGGCACCTCTTACTGCCATAATAAAACCAAATTTATTTCTAGTGGCTTCAATAAAACTTTATTAAAACCTAATAAAGCTGGATGGTTTTGGCAATGTTATTTGAGATATGTGTAATCTTAAAGTTTGTTACTTCACAAACAAACTTCACAATGTTCTTAAGAGGACTTGGTGTATCCCAACATAAAAATTAAAGCGCTGCCGAGAGTTATGATTTCATACTCAATATACTAGTAACTTCTCACGAGTCACCATGGCCTAGTAAGATCAACCACGAATCCAATAACAGCTCTTCCCAAAAATACAGGATCGAATCTCATGTCAGAAACATAAAAAAAGCTGAACGTGACTGAGCTTATTTTTCATTTACCTATCGAGTTGATAAAGTAGATCTGTCAAACATTCATGCAAATAACAGGGAAATATTTATTTTATATTGGAAAGACAATCGTCTTCGTAACTGTTCGTAGTGTTTTCGAACAATCCATTCATGTTTTTTCCTGTGTAAACAAATGTTTCGTGCATTTAACAGTTGCGCGTGTGGCATTGAATACGAAGGTAGTATCTTAAAAAGAACAAACAAGCTTAGTTACAGAAAACATCATCCTAACTTCGATTCCTTAATATAAACGTGTGTGGGTTGTTTTGATGGGCGACGGTGACCTTCGGTGTCAAAGTGAATCAGCCCAGACCATGACAACTCTTCTCAATTTCACAACCTTCGTTGGAATCTGCAACCTTTTAATCGGAGTGCCTTATTAATACCATAACAAATGTGATTTCGCCATTGCCGAAGGTACGCAAGATTCCTTCGGCGTAATTTATCATGCTGTGAGCTGCTTCGAGGGAAACCTCTAGCCAACTGCTTTTGCCCAGAATTCAGATCTGCTAGCCAAACCGGCCGGGTGTTGCCAAGAGTTGACTGCCCCTTTAGAAGTTGCGTCTACAAACGCCCGATGACAGCCAACTTTATCGTTTCAGATGTTGCAACGGTCAAGTTTCATTCCATTCGCAACGCACCGCCTTGGCTCGGATCATCCGCGGACCCCCTACCAAAAATAAAAGTAGACATTGCACATGCAATACTGGTTGTGGCAGTGAGATGAACTGGTTGACCAACCTACACCAGTAACAGGGAAAAGATGAGGAAAACTGCATTCCGAAAATATCCATAGCTCCTTGCCATATCAGAAAATTGACCTTAAAGTTGTTCACCATGTTTGCTCGAAAGATCAGATACCTGCCAGTGAAATCAATTGCATTATCGCGGCCCACCCACACATGTTGCACCGCTAATTATTCCGATCACGAACGATTGATATATCCGTTCGTGTTGTGGATTGGGCCAGGCACATTGCCTATAAATCAATTAAGGCACACCTTTTGATTGACACCTCCTGACGGAACAACGCCACCTGGAATGATTGCAATTCGTTCGATGCCTGTCAGTTAATTTTGTGAGGTGCTCGATTGGAACATGAATTAAACTTTAGTAAGAGTGAAAATTTATTGACCTGCTCTTTGAAGTTGATATTCATTGAGAAGAAATGGAGTAAGAACCAGGGCAAGTCATCAATTGTTGTTGTTAATTTACGTGATTTTCAACCTGCAAGGGAGACGATAAGGACCCACCATATCGAACCCATCTATATGGGCCTTCGAAAAAAGACTTGATCAGATGTTTTTGTTACAAAAAATATCCAAGCCGCCGACTGGCATTGATATCAGACCAATCAGCGTGAGATGTAACCACGCCTTCCACTCCACCACCTGCATCATCAAATCGATCCATCCAGTATGCTTTTGAACGTTTAAGGAAAATCACATCTGTGACGCCTCGAAAGCTTTGCTGCATATGATGTACACTTGCCAAGTTGATGGCTGTCTGCCCAGCAAAGCTTACTAAACTCAGTAGAAATCCGACGTGTTTGCACAAATAACCAACATTTTGCACCTACTGTTTGCGCGACAATGTGGTAATTTGGAAAAAAAATCTTGTGCCAAACTGCGGTCGCACTGTACTAGCGGATCTTTTGCCATCCAAACTGTCTTGAGTTCAGAACCTAAGATCAATAGTAGTAACTATAGCTTGTTGGGCTGTACAAAGCTACGCTACGTATTCAACCATATTGAGTAAACGTTTTCGAATGTAAAAAAAATGAGACAAACGGAGATGATCTAGGTCATCCAAACTTAAGGACTTAAGGACTTAAGGACAGTTCAGATCATATGATCTACACTTTTGGAGTATGCACAGGGACAATTAGTTTCAAACAATATTCATTGAATAGTTTACCAGACATATTACGACAATCTTGGGATATTCAAGGTCATCTAAACTGTACTGAAGCTCAAAACTTGAGAATAACAGATTGTAACAGTAGTTTTTTGGGCTATATAAGGTGGTAATATGTATTCAAACATATTCAATGAATCTTCTGGAAGATCAACAGTTATTATTTTACATATTTGAGATCCTCTAGGTAATCCAAACTGTCCTGGAGCTAAGAACGTGAAATCTACGGTAGTTACAGTAACTTTTAAGGTTTTACAAAGTTACGTAACGTATTCAAGCATAATGTGTGAATATTTCTGAACGTTAAAATACATAAGCAGATAATCTTCGTATGGTTTTTGTCTTCGTTTGGCCAACCAGACTCCTGCAGAACTCAGGAACTGGGGTTGTGAATGCCAACCCCTGGACTCCCTAGAAACCCTTCCGTGCTTCCACCCTTGGTCCCCTCTCAGGACCACCTTTCGGTATTACTTCGTGGAGGAAGCTATTGTGCTTTAAGCACCCGCTTATGTCTAACTACATAGGACTTTAGAAGTTAGTTGGTCACTCTGACCAGCTGCTGGTCATTTCGTCATCTGACTTGGAGCTCGAGGACGATTTGGGAGGCCACCGTGTTTAACGCGCCCCAGATGTACCGGTCTCGACACATTGTCCGGACTAGGTTGTCCGGGGTCGTGTTTCACTGCTGTCATGCCGTTTCGGTATCATCGACCTCCGCCTTCGAGGACTCGGCGTGTCCGTACTTGCGCAGATACTGTCTAAAGCAGCCTTGGCCATACAGGCTCTGCATCAAGTGGAAGGTAACATCCCCGTGTCACCGAGCGACTCATCTGAATATCTCCGGGATTGGTCGGTGGATCCACCGACCTTTGGTGGAGTTATTCCGTTTCCTCTGCCACTAGACTATTTATGCGGCTATACCGGATACTTCTCGTGACTCGTTCTTTTTAGCACTCTACGTCCTCTTTTATGATGATGAAGATGGGCATCATCCCCGCTAAGATGCAGACCGAGTCGCGTGTCACCGTACGGTATGCGCTTACCACTCGCAGGCACATTAGCCTGTGCGTACTTTCAAGCTTGCCAAGGTAGCTTTCAGTACTCAAAGCGGTGCGCCATGCCTGCCCGCAATACCTCAGTATGAATAGAGCGATGCTGACCAGGAGCTTTCGTTTACTTCCTTGTACCGCGGAGCTATTCGATATCATGCAGGATAATGCCGATATAGCCATAGAGGATTTCTTGCTGGCGTGGTCGACGTGGCTGATAAAAGACAGCATGCCGTCGATCATAACTTCCAAGTACCTCAGGGACCGCTTTGAGGTGATGGTGAAGTTTGCTGCAATAATCGTCGCTCTTTGCTCCAATTTTCCGTAGGCCACGGCAATATCTATGGAGAGCATGGCCGGTTACTCCACCTTTTCCATGGATTCCCCATTAAATTTTACGGTGACGTTGTCCCCGAAACATCATACATCGTGTTCCATAGCACTGGACCCAGAATTGAACCTTGCGATACTTTCTGATACTTTCTGATACTTTTTCATGCCCAGCAACCCAGAGATGTTGGAGCGATTTGGCAATAGCCTCCCAACTGACGCTATTGAACGCATTTCTCACATCCAGGGTGACTACAGCACACTAGTGAACTCCCCGCCTCTTACGTTGGATTGCCACCTCTGTTGTCTATGCGACGGACATGATGGCTGGCATCCACCGTTGACTTCCCTTTATGGAAATCAAACTGATTCATGGACAGGCCGTCCGTACCCTCCGTAAATTTTGACAACCTGTTGAGGATTAGCCTCTCCAGTACCTTACCCATCGTATCCAACAAGCATATTGAATGGTATGCCGATTGATTGGCTTCCGTGTCTTCGGCAGCAATACTAGTGTCTGGCGTTTCCAGGCGTCCGGGAAGACGCCCTCGTCCTGACATCTTTGTGTCACCACCCTGAACCTTTTGGAAGCCAACAGAATAGCCGTTTTGATAGCCAAGTTCAGTATGCCATCCTGGCTCTGGCGTTTTGCTCACCTTTAGTGACTTTCCTGTCTTGAGTTTATCATTCGTAACCATCGCTTCGTTCCTTTCCTCCGTGGTGCCGTTATAACCGTGTACCTGATTGAGGATGTTCGGCGTTGCCATGGCAGCGTTGGATACTAGAACAACGCTCATGGTACGATTCTACGGTTAATGGAGGCCAAGAACTCAGGTCGTGTTGTGGAAAGAGTTCCCTAATGACCACCTTCAGTTGCTCTGGCGATTGCTCGGTTGGAGCTGCTGCACCTGCGTCACCCCGTGGGTTCACATTGGCCCTCGAACACCTGCCCTTTTTACAGACTCAGCTGCTGGCCTCTATCTCTCTCTTTAGCGAGGCTTTGGTGGCGACTACGCCACTCGACGCTCCGGTCTTTGGGAGTCCAACCGCGCTCTTTGCATTTTCCTTTTCGCACGGAGGCAAATTCTATGGATGTCGGAAATCGGGTTTGTCCACCAATACACAGGACGGTCTCCCTAGGTTTGACCTTCCTAGGCATGGTTGCATCGCACACACGTGTAAGTAATGCTACGAGTTGATCGCCGCACGGGTCCTGGGTTTCGCTTATGTTCTGTTCCCGCTCAAGCGCCTCTTTAAATACTTCTTCATCGAAGTATGATGTCCTCTATTAGCGGGCGAATGAAGTGGACAATACTATAGCGGACGCCATAAGGTAGCTTTGGTTGTAGCCAACCTCTATCCTCCTGTTATTCGATAACCCTGGGCCACAGAAAGTCACGTCGACGGTCAACTCCACTTCGTTTTTATGTTAAGTACTCTCGGTATCTACGTTGGGCAGGTCTACGTTCAACCTGGCCAGGGCCTTGTGTTGGTGAGGCAATTGCCTCATGCAACGCTCAGGCGTTGAAGTCACCCGCTATTACCGCAACAGATTTCGGCCAGTTAGCTCTGTTGTCATTCGATTAATCATTTGTGAAAACTGGTCGATTGACCATCTTGGTGGCGCATAACCGCAGCAGAAGAACACTCTATTCACTTTTACAACCGTGAAGCCCTTGTTTGAGGTAGTCGACCTCCTGAACCGGGAACCTGCCCGTTGCGCATAATGCCGCCATATTGGACTTATACGAAACCCAGTTTCCGTTACCGGCCGAGATGCTATATGGCTTGGATATTGTGGCAATATCTGATACTGACTCGCAAACTGACCCAGCAGCTGCTGAGCTGCCACACTGTGGTTCAGGTTGGGTTATCTGCACTGTGATTAGCTTCTTGGATTACCCTTGTGGATCGGAACTTAGGGCATCCCATAACGTGCTTGTCATCTGGTTTCCCAGAATGCGTTATGCATTTGGGGTGCGCCTTACAGTGTCGAGCCTTGTGGCCTTTCCCTCCGCACCTTACATTCCCGCGACATTTTGCTAGGACCATTTTGCCAGTATGGACCTCACCGTGGTTCCGCTTTCATGCCAGGCTTCGATCTGCTTTTTCTTTTCTAGGATGGTCTAGATCATCCAAACTGATTTGGTGTTCAGACCTTAAGATTAATAGTTGCAACAGTAATTTTAGACAATACAAAATTACAATGTTCTTGGTCATCAAAACTTTCCTTGAGATCAGAACATAAGACCTGCAGTTGTAACAAAAGCTTTCTGGGCTATGCAAATCTACGATATGTAATGAAACATATTTATTGAATATCTTGAAAGAACATAATCTTCGGATTTTCTAGGTTATCCACACTATCCTGGAGTAGCAAACATCAAACCGGCAGCTTCAACTTAAGCTTTCCGGACTGAACAAAGTAACAATATTTATTTGACCAAATTAAGTGAGCCTTCTGGAAGGTCATCCGATATAATGAGATATCTTGGGATGTTCTAGGCCACCAAAACCGTACTTGAGTTCAGAAATTAGGATCTTCAGTCGCATACATTCAATAAACCTTCGGCTAGGTCACCAGGCGTTATCAGATGATCATGGGATGTTCAAGTTCATAAAAACAGACCTTGAGATCTCATAATGTCTGTTGGTTTTCCAAGAAATTCATTGTATATGATTGGATTCATATTGTTACTTTGTATTGCGGAAAAAGCACCAAATCAATTAGATTACGGCCAAATCAACCAAATGCTTAACCGTTGTGTGTCAAACAACAACAAAAAAACACTTTTAAGAGGCCGACACGGAACGTTTTTACCCACGGAACTAAAATGACCATTACTATGGAAATATTCAACCGATTTGGAATATATTTACAAATTTTGAATTCAGGAACTCATCTGCTTTCTCAAAATTTCAATATGACCGATGAATATTATTCGTCTCCAACCTAAGTAACAATTTTGGTTTTATGAGGGTTCGGAAGAGCATGAATTAGACTTCAAGAATGCTATAAAACCATAATAAAACCAGCAATGTTCCTTGGGCAAAGACACCGACTATCCGGAGCATGTTCTGAAAATGGTATGCTTATAAAAGATTTAGATAGTTAATCAGCAGTAATGACACTTAAAGGCATTCAAAGAATAGACAGGAATGTGTGTGATTGCCATATGACAATCCGGTAACTTCATACTGGAACAAACACCCCGGAGCAGGTTCCCATGGGGTTCCGGAAGGCTAGAAAATTATTTGAATTGAACCCTAACAATATGGGTGTCAAATTTTTTGGAATCGTTCCAGAAGAACGTTTGCCATAGTTAATAACTTACTCATATAAATAAATTTACACACGACTTGATCACTTTAAAACAATAAAACACTGAAACACTTTCACAAACTTTCACATGACAAATATGCCTTTTTCGTCTGCGAGTTACCATCTTTTTCGGTGTCGGGTGCCTGACCTCTTATTAAATTAATTATTTTTTTTTCAGTTTTGTAGAAAATTGTATTTCATTTTTTGTTCTCAAGTTAATATAACTTGACATTTTGTGAATTACAGACCGTGCTTCCGACTGAAACATCAAGACACCGTTTTTGGATGCCAGTGAACTTACAAAGATTCCAAAAAAGAGAACAAACTTTTGGAAATACAGGGGCTTTGTGTAGAAAAACGAACCATTTTGCGTGGCGTAATGAATGAATTTTCAAAAAGTAAATTGACATTAGTTACTAAAATAAGCAAATGTAAAGTTCTACTGGGGTCGTTATTGTCATTTATTCGTTTGCTCTTAATTTTCGATCAAAATAAATTTTTTTATTCATTAATTTGTTTATGTATACAAAATTAATATTGTTTCGATTAGCTTAGAGAGACGAATGTTTAAGTAATTTGAAAATGTGGTTTTCGATTTTTTTTTAAAATCATTTTATTGCTTGAATAATGATTGTTGTTGGGCTTGCTAAAAAGTGCCATAAAGAGCATTTTTTTTAAATATTTTTTTATAGCGAAGGAAATAGAGAAATGCTAAAAACAAAATGCATTTATATACCCTAATAAATGCTGAATATATATGGTTCAAAGCTTAAAAAATTCAGGCACTTGGAGAAGGATAATTTTAAATTGAATAAATATTGGACTTGGTGGTCGAAGTCACCCCGTTGATCGAAGTCACCCTGCTCTACGGTACTACCAAAAAATCTGAAAAAACTTCACACAAAAATTTAATGAATTTTAACAGGTGCGTAAAATTTCCCCTTATTTGATTCCCAGCCACAGGAAAGTATAAGAAGTTCCATACATCAGATTAAGTTGAGGCGTTATCTGGTTTAAATTTACATGAAATTTTTCTTGTTCTCCAATGCCGAAGTTAAGCTTAGTATAGGTGTTATTTTCAAGATAATGTTTTTTTCTGCTTCCAAATAATGTCAAAAAAAAAAATAACCTTAAGTTCAAAAACTGTAGTCTGCTTGTTTGCTTGTAGGAAAATTTCTCAGTTTTGTCACAATTAGCCGCTTGGCTGAAAATAGGACATTTTCCAAGCTACTACGTTTATTTTTAAGGCTTGACTGTAAAGACTGAACTCAAAAAAAATGAGACACACAAAAATGATCACCAAAATTCATTTTAAATCGGGTACTTCTATGTTTTGGCATAATTTATTTATTGAATTTCCTCCCCCAAGCTGAATGCGCGTACATTTTTCTTAACACTGCTCATGCGATCTTGGGCGAGGCTTTGTCCATCTTCCTTACACAATTTCTACCAATTTTTCTTCAAAGCTTCATCAGTTTTGAATTTTTTTCCGCTTTTCTTCAACTTCTTCTTCATTATCGCCCAAAACTTTTCGATCGGAGGAAGTTCTGATGTATTTGGCGGGTTCGCCTCTTTCGGGACCACATAACCGCCCTTCGCTTCGTACCAATCCATTACAGGCTGGGCGTAATGGCACGAAGCGAGATCCGGCCAGAACAGCGTGGGACCACGGTGAGAGCGGAGGAAGGGCAGCAAGCGCTTCTGCAAGCATTCCTCTTGATAAATCTGTCCGTTTATGGTGCCGGTTGTAACGAACGGCTTGCGGTACCGTCCGCACTCGCAGATCGCCTTCCACAACAGGTACTTCTTCGCGAATTTGTCCATCTTTCTCTACCGGAACTTTTCCGGAACCTACATGCAGGACGTACCGACAAAAAACTCGAGGCCGGAGATTTGTTTGGTGTCCGCCTTGATATATGTCTCGTCGTCCATGACGAGACAGCCTGACTTGACCAGCCACTCACGGTACAGCTTCCGCGCACGCAATTTGGCCACCGTGTTTTGCTTGTCAGTACGGTTTGGCGCCTTCTTGACCTTAAAAACACGTAGCTCAGCCCGCTTCATGGCCTGCTGGACGAACCACTTCGACGAATTGACCTTTTTGGCCACGTCTCGGGTGGAAAGGTTCGGGGCATTCTTTAAGTACTGTCTTATCTTCCGCGCCTTCTCTGGGTATTTCGTTTTCGGTTTTCGGCCGCTTCCATCGCGTCGCTCGATGGTCTTCGTCTCCTGGAACATCTTCACAACGCGGAACACGGTGGAATGGTGGATTCCAAGCCTTTTGTCGATCCATCTGTGCGACTGACCAGGATTATCGATCACCGCGCCCAAGGTTTGCTGGCGTGGCTCTTCTTGTTTCGAAAGCATCTTGAAAACTACTTGACAGATCGCGATTTTGCACACATAAACATAACACTCTAAACTAGTATTATCCAAATTTTCATTAATTTTTACCCACGCGATAAAAAGTTACACCCAAAACAAAGTGCCGCATTTTTTCCGAGTCCAATCTTAATAATCCTTATGGAGTCGATAGATAGTTTATTTGTTGTTTTACAAGATCAAACGGTCGTTGGTATTGTTTTGTTTTATGGAATAAATTAGCACCACTAGTTGTTGCTACTATTATTTATCTTTTATTTTAATATTTTTCTAATTTACAAAAATTACGTGGAGAAATCCAAAAATATCAAAAGAAGAAAGGCTAATGGGACTAAGCGGATTTGTTTGAAATGCTCATTAGATTTTTTGCCTTTCAATTATTTTTTATATGACACTAGTTTATGTTCAATTGAGGGTTTTGTAAAGGGTGTTGCTAGGGAATGTAAAGGCCAAAATAGTAAACATTGAGCTAAAACATTATCCAAGATTCATACGTTGGTTAAGAATTTAAAGCAAATAGGGAATCGTTAACCGCTCCATGTATTTATATATAGATTTTTGTTTTTAAACTGCTGTCATTGTAACCGAACTGTAAAACAAATGCTTTGACTCGGTCCGGCAGATTCTGAGAAACGTCTGCCAAGGAAAACTACGTTGAAGAGAAGAGTTATTTAAAATGGGGCAAGATCACTGACTTGTCAAAAATTCTCCTTTTATTGCTATCCAATGCTAACAACCGTGTTCACCACAGGATTCCACAATCATCGATTTTCATATGCAGAGCAACATGTAAAATGGATGTTCTGCTACCGGTGGATCAGAAGAATAAAATCGAGAATAGATTAACATAATCAATGAATAATTTAGTGAACGCATTCGCTTCGAAGCTCTGAGTATTGCCAAACAAACAAACAAGCAAACTGACGACACGCGTCAAACAGTGATCAGCTGTGATTCGGTGGTCTCAGTGTCAGCAGCGAAAACGCGATCAATCAATCGTTGTTGATTGGATTCTTTTTTTATTTTAATTTTTATTTGCTGCCGCCACGGAGGTGTCCTCACGTCTTTTGAAGCTGTTTTTGACGCGACGAAAATCTTACCGTTTGATTAAAAGGCTTTGACGATAATCCAAGCGGATGGTTGGCATTGAACTGGTGAAGGTCTTGCGGGAGATTTGCGGGGATCTTCTCTTGTTTTTTTTTTTTTTATGTATGTGGTTTGTCATCTTCATAGATTGTGTTTTGGGTGCTTGTATTTAGCACAGTCTTTAAGTCGCAGCTATAATACAAGACATCCAATCGTTCTGGTCTAGAAATTAGAGTATTGGTGGTCCTCACGAAAAAAAAAACAAAATTCTAACAAGCACGTAAAATTTCCCCTCGTTTAATTCCAAGTCAAAGCAGGCGTAAGCAACGAAATTGTCTGCAATCTTTCATGCGCTATACAACAATGTTTGCAATCTTTCATATGACAGGCTAGATTCAGGCGTTATCTTGCATAATTTTTAACGAAATATCCCATTGTTTTCTGTCAAATATATCATTCTCTTTATGTGCATTAGATAATGCAGAAAATTAAATGTGTTGTCTCACAATCAGTCAAATGCAACTTCACAATCAATAAATAAAGGAGTGCATTTAGAACACTACGTGAAAAACCATACCGTTTGAACAACTCCCAGTGTCAGTCTTTCTTATCATCATTTAAAATTTTCAGACAATTTTCGACTACAATTGAAATTTACCCAACTAATTCCGCAATGTTTCGCTCTCTTTTTTTTTGCAGCCCTCAACTCGTCCGGAGTCGGACTTCACGCTGGATTTGCCCCGGGCCGAGCAGCTTCGGGTCAAGATGAAGAAGGAGAAACAGTTTCGCAATCGGTGCCGGTGGTTCTTCTACTTCCTAAGTGTGGTGTTCTTTCTGCTGTCGGTGATGGTGGTCAGTTTGGTGCTAACGCGCGGCAGGCGGATGTTTGGCAGCATGATTTGATAATGCGGAAACTTTTTCGATTGCCGGTCATCTAGGGGAGGGGGGAACAGAGGGTACCAATGATGCAGGACATTTCAATTGGATCGATGGCAGTGTAGTTTTGTGTTTGTTTTTTTTAAAGAAGAGTGCATTTATATTATTATTTTTACAATGTGATGTTTATTGCAATATGTCCTTATTTACAGAAGCGTTAAAGCGAGAGACAAAGAAAATTGTTTTATCTACTGGCACTGTTTGAATTAGATTTGTAATAATGACACCACTCTGCTGGGCAGATGGCATTAACATACACGAAATGATATATTGTTTTATTTAGTTTGCTCCCAATATCATTCAAAAAAAAAATATTCGATTTATGTGTACTCATACCTAGTTCCTTGCAAGTGATTCAATTTAGGCAAACGTGAACTCACTCAAGGCCGAAAATAACGTCAGTCATTGTGAAATTATGTCAGTCGGGGCTTTTCGTCTTCCAACCATGTAGCAATCCGTTAAACTCGACATAACGGGTATTTTTTTTAATTAAATTTAGATGATTTTTGATAAAAACACAGATAAAAAGAAATATTGAATTTTCTGCGTTATCTACTGACCGTAAAGGGAATGCTAGATTTTTCAGAAACTACTGGTATATTTCATGCAAATTAATGCCTGATAACGCCTGAATCCATCCTGTTATATGAAAGATTGCAAACATTGTTTAATGGCTCATGAAAGATTGCAAATAATTTCGCCTGTTACGCCTCCTTGGCCTCGGAATTAAATGAGGGAAAATTTTATGCGCTTGGTAAAATTAAATGGTAAATTGGTAAATTTTTTTTTCTTCTGTAAACAAGCTTATAATAGGTCTCCGTTACTTACACAGCAAATCAAGTTTGTTGGATGCAAAATAGCTGAAAAAAAAACAGTTGAATGGATTGCCCCACCTACTGAATTTGGATCTCATCAATTCCTCTTTCATGAAACATGTTAAACTAGATTTCATGCAGTTTAAGGTGGGAAATAAAAATATATATTTAGCATAATTTTATGTGATACGTTATATATACTGGAAATGTGGCGTATTCAGGGCGTTGGGTTCTTTACTAAGAATAACTCCGCTGACGATGGATGTCGATCACATTCAAAAAAAAAAATCTTCTGCGCAATACGATCGAAGCCCAACGAGGTTTAACTGATTGTTAGCTAAATTTTATTCAATTATCTCCACCTCATAGATGATGATGCTTAATGCAAATCTATTTATTATACACAGATGAAAAGAAACATTTAATATTCTGTGTTATCTAATGAACATAAAAGGAATGCTAGATTTTTCAGAAAATAATGGTATATTTCATGTGAATTTAAACCAAATAACGCCTGAATCTAGCAAGTCATAAGTTTCAAAATGTTGGAGTATCGGAATCTACCGGGGTGGCTTAATTAAGTGAAACAAAAATAAACCGTCATTGCTTTCAATTGAAATGAAATTTGTTATTGTTTTTTATTGGATCTCTTAGTAAAATATTAAAATATAACAGTATAGAGTTAGAGTTCGGTCACCATTTGCGTTGATGCTCGATTCCCGTCTGGTTCACTCGACATCATGTTTCCAACTGACTCGTGCATTATAGTTAAAGCAGTCTCTTGACCTCAACTTCTTCTCTATACTAGTGAATCACACACTATCTCCCCCTCTATCTATCTATCTCTATCTCTCTTTCGCTCTATCTTTGCCCACAACCCTACATCCCTCTCCTAATCTATACTGAATATAATAACAATCTTTACAAACAATCAAGCATATCGTTTCGGAATTAGCTTTGTTCTTATGGGACGTTTCTGTACCAACTCTGGATCGCCATCTAGCTGCTTAGCTCGCTTTGGGGGTAGGGATAACGACGGTCTTCATCGCACTTCTCACTTCTTCCTCCGTAGACGCGTGTGGTGGTGATTGCGAATAGGCCTGCACTGAGGGTTCTTGAAGATCTGTAGAAGAATCAGAAGGAGCGAGAGTTAATGCTGTAGATGACCACTTCTCCAAGAGGGTCATTGAACGTTAGTATTTTACTCCGTCTTGGTGGACAATTATCGTGTCATTACCGCTCCAGGACCGAGAATTTCTCCGTTTTCAAAGCTGGTTCTAGCTTGCCAAATTCATAGATTCTCATCATCACTACATCTCCGATAGAAATCTCAGATTCCTTTCGGCGTCTACGTTTTCCCGAGTATTTTCATTTCGCATCCAATAGGGATCTGTCCGCAGTGAAGGTAATCTGTCCTTGACCGAACGTTCCGTGAGCAATTCCAGAGGGGTTTTCTCAGTAACTGCAAGAGAAGAATGTCAGAAAGTCAATGGTGATCTCTTGCCAAGCCCGTTCCGGCATCGTCTAACGACTCATAGGTTCAGGTGGGCCTATGCGACTCACAGCTGCACACACACTCTCTTCAACGGCGCTGCTATCATTTTTATCAATACAGGGCCACCATTCGTATTGCCGGAGATTCCGACGCATTGCCACAAACCCGGGATAACCAGGGGGGGCAATGTCCAATACTCGCCGACGCAGGTTATATGGTAATATTATTCTGCCTTCGAGTATTACTCTACCATCAATCAATTCTAGTTCCTTACTGAAAGCCTGGTATGGGTCCGAAGGCTGTTTTTGAGTCTTCAATGCTTGAATAACTCCACTTAGCGTCGAATGATGAACGGTTTCATTGCGGATATCTTCAAGAGTTACAGTTTTCGATTGCAAACAGAAAGTGCTGAGTGACTTCATCAAACGGCGTGTCTTTGTTTGAACATAAGCGAGATAGAACTTTGATATGTTTCGCGTTTCCTAGACATACTAAATTAATTCGTAGATGTTGTTATCTGGATCCATAACTGTTCGAGCGAGGCTTCAATAGGATTGAGATTCAGGCAACTGGGAAGTCTTTTGGAAACTGTTATCAAGACGCCACCACCACGAGATTTGTTGCTCTTTATGCGATTGCGATCATTCCGAAAAACTGTGAACTGATCTCCAAATAGTTGAGCGGAATCAATTTGATCATTGTGCCAGGTTTCAATTAAAACTATCACGTCGAAGTTGGACTCGACGGCAGCTAAGTAAGAGTCGTCTATTTTCGTTCCGAGACCACGAACATTCTGGTAGCAAGCCAGTAGTCTGTGAAGCAATTCAAGCGTACAATCAGATTGACTGGTATCGAAGGGCGCTTTAAGTCTGGCTGGGCAAATAATGGAGTCGTATTTGCCTGAAGAAGTGTTTTGGAAGACCCTCTCCCCACTCCCACACGTAGACGATAGGGACGGCTGTAGATCGCTGGCGGGAATGGCTCGACAACGGGGAGGGGATTGATGGCTTCCACAATACTATTCTCGATGCGTCCCAGTTTCTTGAGGTGCTGTTTTCAAATTTCCATGAAATAAGCTGGAATTGGAGAGCGAATCAGGTCTTGTCCGGCTACTAGGAAAGTCGTACTTGCCTGCAGTTGCGCTTTGGAATACCCCTGGCTGGAATGGCACGACTGCGGTGAGGGGATCGAGGGTTTCCATTACACTTAATTCGGTGCGAAATTTTGAGTTGAATATTCCTCAAACACACGGAACATTATGCCTTTCGGGCAAGTTGAAGGGTCAAGCGCGTTTATCTTCAGGGAATGGTCCAAACAAATTTTGAAGGAGATTAAGGTCATGTTGCTTGCACGGGAAAAAATCCGGTACTCGAAACTAGCAAAATGGTTCATAATATCATGAAAAACGTCTTTTTTCATGTTATGAATATACACCATGAATAAAAGTCATGAAATCATGAATCAGCTTACTATGATCCAACGTAACGCCACTATGGCGTTATGTTTTTGATTTTTGATGATGAAAGCTAGGACAGGACCTGCCAGCTGTTAGTGCAAAAACAAGACCATTTACCTGTCAAAAAAGACCGTTTTTTATTGGTCGTTTTGACAACCGCCTCTACCACCTCCGTCAAGTTATGTTACAAGCAGGCAGTTTGTTGTTGGTTTGGCGGTGTTGCTAGTAGTCACTGTTTTTTCACTTTTTTCGTTTGTGACAACTCACACCAAATTTTGATTGCTGGAAAACAGCAAACTTTTGCTGATTTTTTCTGTGCTGTAATTTCAGCAATGCATACAGCAAAACCAAAATTTCTGATCAACCAGCAAAACTGATATTCAAAAAAGTGACAGCTCTTATACTGAGCCTTTCTACCCACATCAGAATTTGCAGCGTAAGCATCAATGAAATTCAATGAAACCTTATCAATTAACGTTTAGTTTGATGCAGCTTCTTTTCCCGACCGACAAAAGAAAGTTTTATAATTACTTTATTTTCAATGGGATTACTGTGTAAACATATCTGGCAACATTGGAGCGACCCCCGCATCATAGCAGTCATAAATTCATGAGAGGTCAGCTCTCTCTGAGCTGTCAGGTCCTGTCCTAGGATGAAAGTGGCAACTTGATTCATGAAATCATGAAGCATCTGATTAGTAACCATAAATTAAATTCATGAAAACATGCACTACTATTCATGATTATTGGCACCTGTCATTTATGATTCCAATTTTAGTGACGAAAACGGACAGTTTGGTTCATGATATCATGAAGCATTTCGTTTGGAACTACGAAAAAAAAACATGAAAACATGAACATTATTCATGATTCCATATAGGTACTATGAACCGAGTTCATGGTAACATGAAACATACTTATGAATATGAGAAAAAACGGATTCTTTCAGGAGTTTGATAAGTAAACTCATTTTTTTTATTTCAGTTTTTGATTTCGATTCAATTTAAGTATATTACGGAAATGGCATGAATACAAAGGAAATTTGGATTAACAATCGATAGCCTCCAGCAAATCACGTGTGCTCATCGGCAGCTCCACGATTGACGCTGGTATTTTAAACATATAGGTTTGTAGAAACAGCCACAGTGGCCGACAATCCGGCGTGTACTGCAGGTTCAACACGTACGTTACGTGCATGCACATACATATGGATTGCAGTATGTTTTCTGCTTTGTACTCGGAGCCGCCGAAAACCACGATAATGGATGTATTGGGTCGCGATGCTCCTACCGTGATTATTTGCGGCTGCATTTGGGCATTTTCAAATTTTGTCCGAAGAAACTCCAATCGCTGGTTGATCTTAACTTCGACGTCACCCGCAGTCTACATGAAAAAAAAGAAAGTAAGCATACAAATATGAACTCAACAACAAAATAGCACCAGATTGTTGAATTTTAAAAACATTTTTTGTGACAATCGTAATCACAGTTTTAACCCTATTTTGTTTACGAGAAGTCTCGTTAATAAAGCAATAAAAAAACTGTTTTGTTTCTTGGGTAAATTAAAAAAAAATTATTTGTTCCACCGTTAATTTCGAAGGCGAATCGCTTTCCGGACATCTGGTAGGTGATGTAGATGAGACGGAGAATGAGTGATTACTTCAATACCGCATTAACCGATTTCATAGTTATGCGGATCAACTACATATGCATCCAGGTGTTCATCGAACACACAGGCCTTATATGTATGGCAGACAAATGTTATCACTTCATTATTTTCGATGATATGGCGCACTTCTTTGAGAAACATGTCATGTCTCCTGGCAATCAACACCGTTCCAGTTGTTATTTTCGTTTTTCCTAACATAACGTTGTTAAGCACTCGAACGATTACACTACCGTCACCGGAAATCAATTCGTGTTGAATTGGAATGCAGTGAAGTTTTATGTAAAATCCTGTCCCTTCATCCAATTGCAGCGGTCCGAAATTATGAGTGTTCGTGAATACTTTATATGACATCTTAAATTGGTCATTTATCGCTAATGTAAGAGCGATATTCTTCCTCGATGATGTGGTTGTTGCTATCTTTTTGAAGTATTTATGTGTCATTTCTGGTATGAACGTTGATGTAAATCGAGTAGGTCCTGTCCACTCGATTGCCAGCGGATAATGAGTAAGGAAGTGTTCTTTTGGCTAAGGTGTTTATCGAATGAGTTTTATATTGTGTTAATGTGCATTTGATGAGATATTTTAACTTTATTTTAATATTCTAACATTATTTCCTCGGTAGTGAATGACGGTTTCATTATACATGAGCCAACTTTAGTGACATTTACGAGAAATGTCCATTCATCTCCAGCCGGCACCAAGTCTCCAATCATTAGTGTGACATTATCTACAAAGCACTTCATCTGTCCTGCGGACATTTTGAGTTTCAGACACTCTAAATTCTTCTGTTTTATTTGTGGTGGAATACTTTTTCACTCATTGATGTCATAATCATATCTCTGAACGCGTTGGTTCAGTATGAATAGTGAAAAATAGCCTTTTGAAATGAAACGAAGAATGCAACTAGCAAGAGCATCTTGTGCGAAACCTTCATAATAGTCATGCATGCAGTCAACAATCTTCAAGTCAGTAACGTGAAAGTCAGGGATGGTGTTGAAAACTGAGTTTTTCCGGATTCCTGTTTTTTTGTGAAATTAGGGTTAACAACGTAATTTGGACACTCTTAAAAACCACTTTTATTTGGACACTTCGATTTGATTTTGCTGGGAGTGTCCAAATTGAAATGGTTGAAGTTATCTATTACCTGTTATCTACTGGTGCAATATGTAGCCTCTTAGATCTCCAATCTTCCGGTTCAATTTGAGGGTGTTCCTTTCTTAGATGGCTTACAAAACATCTACTGTTTGTAGTTTCTTGGACGCATTTGAAATGACTGCGTTGATTAAGATGGTGAGAAGTGACACTTGACAAATGAACCATCAACACTTTTGCTTCAGGGAATCTCCGATTGCAATTAAACATACTAGTCCAGAGTTACTCATGGCGGGTGGTGTTGACTATAATAAATTGAAATAAAGGTTGGAGTAGTAATCTTGTATTTCGTTAGAAAAACAATGCATAATTAAAACTTGCCTGCTTTTTTTATTCACACACCAAAGCTATCACGCTAGATTAGTCAATATAGGGGAACTGTTCTATTTTTCATCTGATGCTCCCACATTCTTCTCATTCTCAGAAAAATTGAAACATCAATTGATTGATATCACTCCGACATAAGCAGAAAAAATGTGATAAAAGTGCACGTTTACGTAAAATCGTTTCCTGTCTTCAGTAAACGTATACCTTTCAGCATTCCAAACATTCTAAACTTTGTTTGCAGAATACTGCAGAATATCTCTATAGAGATTGATCGAGGAGATTCTGATTCTATCGTGTACATCGGCAAATACAGCTTCTAGGCCCCACTATTGTAAGGCCCCCCACACATGCTCCGAATGTTGTACAACATTGACTCCGCCCCCTGGAAATTTGGTCGAGTTGGAGTGTCTGTGTCTTACGACAGATTTGGCAAACCGTCTGACAAACCTGTCATACAACTTCGCCACAGATTCTCCGACTTTACACTAACTCGACCAAAGAGGGTAGAGAACGGATCAATCACCCCACGACCCTTTTCCAATCATGGGTTTAACAAGAACTTACCGCACTCATTTTGTGTAGTATGATACTATGCATAACATTGCTTTACATTTACATGTGTTAATTGCTGCTGTCTTGACATGACCGTGAATTGACAGTGACAGTGATTAACGTAAAAGTCGGAAGTAAGTTTGGAATTCGAAAGTCAGACTTCCGAACTTTAATTTAGTGAATAGTCTTCAAAGCTGTCGATTTACAAAGATTTTCTAACTTACTTCCACTTTTCTAACTTTCACCTCCACAGTATGAAGCTGTCTTGAGTCTCTTTAGAAGATGGCTTCTAAACTATTTCCAAACTATTTAAAAACAAAAAAATCAAACCTAAAAATTATTTGACACAAATAGCTTATAGTTTGATGTGATTTTTGAATGAAAACGTTTTAATTTCGCCCTAATCGAATAAAAATCAAGATAAAAAAAAACTTACAGCTAGGTTTTGTTACTGCTTCTTTTACTGCTGCTGCTGTGTTCCGTTGCTGCTGCGACTACGTGGTAAGCTGTGCTCTTGATGTTTTCACACTATAATTAATCACAAGTTAGTTTTTTTTCGATCATTTGTTAGGATTTTAAAACCTTACCTGAAAATTACCGCCGACCGCTAGGCACGCTTCGATTGAATTGATGAAAATTTTTGACAGGTTGACAGCTTTGCGTTACGCTTATAGAACGACCATGAATCAAATTCATGGATACGATTGTTTTGGTTCATGATTTTTTGATTTTCAGTTATAAAGCATGAATGAGGGTCATGATTCCATGACTTAGCGGTATGATATTTTATTCCGAGTTGGATTCATCAAAACGGAGATTGATTTATAATAACGCTTGTGGCGATCATGACTCATTTTCAACCGAGCAGTTGTTATTATTCATGATAATTGTGGTTTTCGTCATGATATCATGAACCATAGTCATAATGTCATGAAGTGACACATTTTATGATTTCATGAATTTTTATTCATGAATCCGGCAACGGATTTTTTTTCCGAGTGTAT
>JASCZW010010824.1:0-34641 GCA_034211315.2 Aedes japonicus | reverse complement strand
TGCCGTTCAGTTACGTACTTAAAAAACTTATGAGAACTTGAATGAGCTTCACCAGATCCAAGTTAATTGTTGCATGATAGATCAAATTATTTGATAACAAAAATAGTTATAAATACAGACTTCCTAAGTATTTACTACAGTATTTTATCAACAAACTAGTGAAAAGAGTTTAAAATATATATTTGGAAAAGAGTTTTATTTCAAGTTTCTGTAATCAGCCCTTCATGCAATGTTGAATTATATGGCTATGCAAGATTTTTTTTTAGTTTATTGCTCAGCATATCATGTTATATTGAATAAAAAATTGCATAAGTGGTTGTACAGAATCCAGTTCAATTATCATTCAGGATAGTATGCGATCATTGAACACACGCTACAAAGTAAACTTAAACGGCTTGTATTTAGCTCAGTACTAAGCCTTTGCATATCGCTGAATAAATATTGTTCTCAAAAAAATGCAACAGACAAAATGATAACCAAAAATTCATTTTATGTCGGATATTTTAGAAATTCGCAAGGAGTAAACAAACACATACTAGCTATGTTTTTTAAAAGTTGGTTTATTCAACCATCTCTCCTAGGTTGCCGGCACCTTGGACTTAGCGCTACCCATCAAATCCTGGGCAACACTTGCGCCATCCAGCTTACACACTTTCATCCACTCTTTTTTGCCCTTCATAATCGCCCAAAAATTTTCGATTGGGCGAAGTTCGGGCGAGTTTGGCGGATTTTACTCCTTCGGCACAAAAACAACATCGTTAGCTTCGTGCCAATCTATCATCGGTATCGCGTGATGGCACGATGCCAGAGCTGATCAAAACAGAGTGTCACCTTTACGAGACCGGAGGAAGAGCAACAGGCGCTGCGTTATTGACAAGCACACGTGCTTAAGCCACGTTATGTGAGTTTGTGCTACTTACTGACGAAGTTTAAGTGAAGCTGGAATTTACGAAGTATCACAGTTAAAAAAATCTTGAACAAAGAACCGAATGGGTATGGAATGCTGCTTCAATCTACACAGACTTATCGTTGCTGATATTTTTGCTGGATGATGCGTGCCCATCTTAATGAGTGAGTCGCGACTCCTTACTTCTAAACATATCACCATCTGGAACTTCAGCATGGGATAAACAACAACGTAAGAATACACCGAAATTGGTAATGATTCGAAGCAACACCAAGGCGAATCACAAACTTACTCTGAATTAAGAGCATAAAGGTTGTTTCGATCAAAATTTGGTCGACTTAAACTTGACGAATTTCCTTTCATCGTGCACTAAAAAATATTGCTCACCCCTTATTTTGAAGATGTGTGCATGTAGCATCATGCTTCTATTTTGATTTTGAGATTAGCACTTCAGTTATCAAAATGTCATCGAAGGAAGAGAAGCAACGTATCAAAATTTTGCACGTGCATGGCGAAAATCCTAACTACTCTCACGCCAAGTTGTCGAAATTGTTGAATGTGGCTAAATCAACTGTTACCAAAGTATTGAAAGTGTTCCGTCGACAGCCAGGAAAGCTGAGTCGGTGGGAAATCGAAAACTGGAGGCCACAGCGACGACAAATAGAGTTGTCCGCTGTTTCGAGCGGAACCTCAACCTCTCCGTCCGACATGTCGCAAAGTAGCTAGGAGTGGCGCCTTCAACCATCGATAAAGCTAAAACACGAACTGGAATATCAGCTTACAAGAAAGTGGTAAATCCAAATCGTGACGATAAACAAAACGTGTCGACCAAAGCAAGGTCGCGGAAGTTGTTCACGACGACGCTGGCGAAGTTTGATTGCATGGTACAGGACGATGAAACTTACGTCAAGGCAGACTTTAAACAGCTTCCTGGACAGGAATTTTATACGGCAACCGGGCGGGGAAAGGTGGCAGGTATTTTCAAGCACATGAAAGTGTCAAAGTTCACGAAAAAATATCTGGTGTGGCAGGCCATCTGTAACTGTGACTTGAACAGCAACGTTTACATTGCGACCGGAAACTTATCTGAGCGAATGCCTACAAAAACGTCACTGCCTTTCCTCAGGCGACACAATTGTTCCGTTCTATTTTGGCCAGATTTGGCATCTTGCGGAAAAAACGGCCATGGAGCGGTACGCTGCCAACAACGTTCAAGTGATGGTCAATGACAAGAACCCTCCCAACACGCCAGAGCTCCACCCAATCGAACAATATTGGGCCATCGTCAAGTGGAACCCCAAGAAGACTCAAAAATCTGTTGTGAGCGAGAAACAGTTCAAAGCAAGCTGGCGTTCTGCAGCGAATAAAGTGGACAAGGAGACTGCACAAATCTTATGGCAGGTGTTGAACGAAAGACCCGGAAATTCACATTCGGTAAAAAGGAAGCTAAGCTGAATATTTCTCCTGTATTCTGTTCATTCATTGTCTCGGCAAATCAGAGGTCTCTCAGCACCGAGAATTAGAGTTCACCTGTATGATGTACTTCTACCACCGGAACAGCCGATTTTGTGTTATTCTTCTAGGTCCTACTCCTGCCGATACTACACGTTTTGTTTAGCCAGTTAAGTTATACAGTCACAATTCACTGGCCTGGCCATAACCTCGGCCAAACGAACGAACTTCGACCTACCCCGCAGTGGGATGTTCAGGCCAAAAATGTCGTTGGTTCCGAGTACCACTGTACACATGCCCTTTTCGCTCAATTTTCCTAAAAACATCTGTCCTTATTTCCAAGCCTGCCGCACACTAGCTGGAACTATCAAAACTTTCTCTTCATATCTTTCATTCTAGCCAAAAACATTGTTGTTCACTCTTGGTGCATCATGGTGATGAGTAAACATCTCCTTCAACATAACAAAAAAAACAGCCATATCAAAAAGATCCCAACCAGCAAACTGCAATAGTAGAAGATAAAAATACTCAATCTTGAATAATTGATTGATCATAGTAACATAAGTTTATCTGTCTGAGGGAAATGTTCCATGCTGAGTAACAACAGGATTTCAGCTTGAATTGAGCCATGTTTTTTTATTTGCAAAACAGCCAATTATCTTACTGTGTATTGTTATGTTTTTCACAAATCCCAATTATTTTTATCCTGGTGAGGCTAAGACGAACAAAACAAAAATAAAAAACAAACTCGAGAGTCCGCCACACTGTTCCTCCATTATATTGTTTCATTCAGATAGGGTAAGGGGATGTAATGTTAGCCTAGCTCCTTCATTCGGCCTGTGTACCAAATGATTTATTAATTCAGCAATAATCAACAAAAACATGTTGCTATTAGAATGACCGATGTAATCCGAAGCAATTGAGACAATATTAATCAACTTATAGTTTTTCACTTCCGCCTAAATTTCGATTTCTTGAACTTTTGGGGCATCACGATTTCACTGGTTAAGCTGAACAGATGAACTACATGATCTTCAAGTGATCTAAATTTGGCATAATTAAATCGATAAAGCAAGTAATGCCGCCTGGATGTACAGAAAACAGTTACACGTTACAAACTAACTGTTCACATTGCTAAAATAACAAAGATTTTACAAGAAAATCATAGACCCAATGTTTGGGACATATTTTTTTGTATGTTCCTAACTATGGCCTGTTGCATCAATAACGTAGTAAAAAGGTTGTTATTGGTAAAATTTCAAGTGGAAATGCATGTGTTTGCGGTTGCTTATATTCAAGTGGCTCATCTTAACACAAACCGAACGAACTAAGCCGTTGTATAGTGAATTATAATGTTTTCATTATTGAATGGCTAGTAAATCATATATGAACATCACTTATGTGTTTCAAAGCAGTTTTACTTTAGGTTGTTTTGTGAAATTTTGTGTTAAGTAAAGCGAATACAGCTGGCAATGCCTTAATTCATAGAATACGAAGAAAAAAACCATACAAAGACTGCATTTAGTAATAAATCCATCGAATGGGACGAAGTTGCATCCATAAATAGACCCAATTTGGTGCCTGTAGACCGACATTAAATCCATATCCCTTGGAAGTTTCTGACTTTATAAAAAAAATTGTGTAACTTTTCGTGATACATACTACCAAATGTCTTATCAAACATATTTTAGCAACTGTAGAACTAGTTGAATCTCGCCTTTAGCTTGAAAACTTTATGAGCTATAATGAAAAATGTGATCGCTGGTTGCATAATAGGCTGAGTCAAGGGACATATACCCTATCATTTTTCTTTAATTATGCTTAGGAAAGAGGGGACATATAGCCTACTTAATATATTTTAAAAAGAATTTCCTCTAGAGGTTAGTAAATAATCACGTTTTTGTTATATTTAAAAGCCCAATTGGAAATCTATAAAGTTTAAGCTTAAAAATTTCCATTTATCTTAAAAAACATTTTTTTAGAACCTCTAGAACCCTTTAGAAAGATGGCTTGTGTAATAGCTTTAAAAATGGGTATCCTTCATCTAATTGTCTATCTAATTTGTTTGGGCCATGCAATTTTTATCAAGCACAAGTTCAAGTTAATATTTAATCAAATGATTATAAGAATAAGTGACACCTTAGCAACGATTGGCGTGAAATTGTTTTCCATCATGATATTTGATCAAGTCAATAAAAAACACCTACACGCAAAAAAATACGTAGTTATACCAATTCAAAATAGGAATCAATTCAACTAAAATTTTGGTTTATATATGGACCAATAAAACTGATGAACTAATTTAACAAAAACTTTGAGTTGAAATAAAACTTCATGTTTTATAGAATTGAACATCGTGTTTTATTGCTCAAAACAAAATGTTTTGTTATGCCAACTAAACACATTTGTTGAAATAATTATCAATGATGAACTAATTCAAGAAACCCATTGAATTGAAATAAAACTTCATGCTTTATAGAATTGAACATCGTGTTTTATTGTTCAAAACAAAATATTTTGTTAAATAAACTAAACGCATTTGTTGAAATAATAAACATCGAAGAACTAATACAATAAAACCATTTGATTGAAATAAAACTTCATGCTTTATAATACTGAGAATCGTGTTTTATTGTTTTAAAATAATTACCGCGCTATATTCCCCCAGCCGACCGGCGTGTTGGAAAGCATGAATCGGACATGGCAGGAAATGGCCTTGTGCATGTGGTTGGATGCAGGACTCGGGAAGAACAGTTAGGGAAAGGTCGTCATAATGGCAGCTTATTTTCAAAATCGTCTTCAGTCGGAAGTTTTTCCAGCTATCTACAAAGAGAATAATTAGTTGATAATCTGTTTTACAAATTATACTGTTTAAACTTACCTTAGAAAAACCGAGGCAGAGACAGCAATATGGCTGCTATGAAATGTGCACTCATACAAATAATTTATTAATACAATAAATTAACCATTTTAGTTTAAATGATGTTTAAAATAAGATATTTTTATAAATCAAATATTATTTAGACGAATATCACACAGCGGTGACTACTTTAAATAATTTGATTCGTTTGATTTCAATTGAATTTTGAATAGATTTGGATTTTTTAAGAATTGAAACAAATAAAAACCATGTATTGAATAGCAGCAAAATATTTTGTTGATTCGAAACAGGGGATTATAGGGTGAAAAAATATTTCGATTTTATAACAATAAAATAATCGATTGAGTTTAAAAATAAATGCGATTATTATAAATCAAATATTATTTAAATTAATATCACACAGTAGTGATTACTTTAATTAACTTTATTGGTTTGATTTGAATGAAAATTTGAATTGATTTAGAACTTTTTATGAATTGAAACAAATAGAAATCTTGTATTGAAAAGCAACAAATCATTTTGTTGATTCAAAACAAGTGATTTCTAACCGTGAAAAAATATTTTGTTCAAACAATAAATTAAACATTTGAGTTAAACGATAAATGTGGTTGTTATAAATCAAACATTATTTAAATTAATATCACATGCAGTGATTACTTTGACTAATTTTACTGGTTTGACTTGAATGAAATTTTCAATCCATTTTGGAACTTTTTATGAATTAAAACAAACAGAAAGCTTGCATTGAATACCAACAAAATATTTTGTTGATTCAAAACAGAGTGATTTCTTAGGGTGACAAAATACTTTGTTCAAGCAATAAATTAATAATTTGAGTTTAAAAACAAATGTGATTGTTCTGAATCACACAACTGTGATTACTTTAAATAATTTTATTGGTTTAATTTGAATGAAATTTTGAATTGATTTGAAACTTTTTCATGAATTGAAACAAATAGAAACTTTGTTTTGAATACCAACAAAATATTTTGTTGATTCAAAGCAGAGTGATTTCTTTGCGTGTACGCTGGTGTTCCCTAGACACCGATCCGGATTGAAATACAGCACACAAATGTGTAGAGCAGTCATGTGGGTATATACATGCCTACACACAATACTGTTAATGACTGACGGAACTACACCAATTGAGTGCACACGCCAGCAGGCACGTAAATACGAACAGCAGCGGCTATAGCTATTCGAGTAAACTGCGCAATTTGAATCTTCGCGTCAATTTTTCTCTTTTCCACGTCGACAGTCCCTACGAAATGCCACTAAGGATTCGAAAGATGTGGGCAATACTCCTGTCTCTTGAACGGACTAGCTCATTGAATATTTTTATGCATTCGTTCGCATCGTATGGCTGCCCATAAATCAATTTGATTCAACGATTTCCACTCAGGAAAAAAGGTTATGATCCTTAGTTCGTGAGCGCTCGTTATAAAATCAGTTTTATTTTTATTCTCCAACTTTTTGATTGTATTCTACCTCATCAACGGTGGCATTCACGCTTTTTGCTTCACTGTAACGGCGCGGAGCAATTCACGGAATACCTACGTGTCTGCTACTAATGAAGAGACAGCGATGTAAGGTTCGTTCGAGTTGCGGTTTGCTGCTGACGCTCACTGAATCGAGGAGGTTGCCATAGTTTTGTTGTGGTTGTTGCTGCCTGCCTGCCTGCCTGCCTGAGTGCATATCACGTTTCGCTTATGTACAACCGTCGTCGAGGCCTATGTACACAGCAAGAAAATAGCTTCATCGCGGCTCAAACTTCGAATACAGACTCTCTGCTTCGCTTGGTGAAGTACCAATCCACGACTGCTGGTTCTGTTTATTATGTGGTAGTAAAAGCTTTACGTCAGAAAACACTTGAAAGCTTACGTTCTTTGCACCGTATAATAAGTAGGTTTAGAAAGTGGTTAGACAGAGTTATTTCCTTCGAATCACTGGAAAACTAGATGCAGGTGTTTACATGCCAAGAGCCCACGTAAAGGCATGAAACTTAAGTTAGAGAGGATACTTTGCAGCCTATTGCCCTACGCCAGACTGCTTTATTTAGACTACAGTGTTGAAACAAGCTACAAAACTATCTTGAGAACTTTTTTTCATCTTCTTATTTACAGTTTTTATTACACCATTATATTTTGTATGACATTGAATATTCGTGACGGCTGAAGAGGAAATACAACATGTAAACGTTATTTTTCAAGCAACAATTCATAGTCGTTGTTTGAGCATGAATGATATCATTGCAACCAAAGCTTTTTTCCTACGCTGTACCTCGTGTAGGCTCATGGTTGAATGATAGTAAAAAATGCAATGAAGGCTGGACATCTCCCAGTAATTCACAAAATTCGGAGGGTTCATTGTAGATTTTAGATCTATGGAAATCCTCCGTACATGGATCTAACGATTTAACGAAAAATAATTGAATAGCTTGTTCAAAAACGTATGATACACACACGAACACATTAAATATCTATTTCGAAGTGTTTTAAATATGTAAATATTAAAATAAGATTTTTTTTCGATGATGAATACAAAAGAGTAATGTTCATACTCTACTGTGTGGTAATATTATATTAATTTTATGGAACATGATTAGACAGTGTTTGCTTCCAAAACTGTGACCACCAATTTAATAACCATGCTTCCACGGGCCAAGAGATGACAAAGCCTGGGCACTGTTACAATTTAACTTATAGCGTTCATAATAAATAGTGTGTTCAAAATGATAACAAATGATAACAAAATTTGCCAATGGTGATAACTAAATTTGTTATGCAATAACAGCGGAAATCAAAACGATAACTGGTATAACAGAACTTGTTACTTATATGATATCGCTTGTTGTTTTCCTTTGCTAGGTTTGTCCTTCTGACTTCAGCTAGATTGAGTAGGTGCGTGTCAAGCGTCTGTGCACCAAGGAGGTGCGGCTGTGTCCTGGCATCAGCGGTTGAGTATGGAACGCTGCTGTCACGTCAACTATGCATTAGGTGACAGTCGACTGAGGTGATTTAGGCAGCTCGACCCCGAGAAGGTAGCATGCTGAAATATTACCCTACCACGGAAAATGAAAGTATTTTTTGTACGGTTTACAATTTCGTGACCGAGGTTGTCATTAAGTCAGGTTCTATCTCCAAAAGGTACGACAATGCCGTGGAAAACACGTATGCGCAGGCATCAAATGTTTTCCACGGCATTGATTTACCCCTGGACGGAAGAACCACAGCTTATTACAACGACGTGGCATCATAAAAACGCAGAAACCCTATCACGAATCCATGCTGCAAAACAACCCGATAATTTCAGAGCCAACTTTACCGCTTGAGTGTAATACAATCAATGAAAGTGAGGAAATTAACATAGGTAGGGTATGTGTCCCTTGACTCAGCCTATTATGCAACCAGCGATCACATTTTTCATTATTACTCAAAAAGTTTTTAAGCTGTAAGCGAGATGCAACTAGTT
This sequence comes from Aedes japonicus, assembly GCA_034211315.2. NCBI lineage: Eukaryota > Metazoa > Arthropoda > Insecta > Diptera > Culicidae > Aedes > Aedes japonicus. Next base: position 25,930 of record JASCZW010010824.1, on the reverse strand, counting down.
ATACACTTGCAAATATAAGTCTGATAAGACATTTGGTAGCATGTATCACGAAAAGTTACACCACTATTTTATTAATGCCATAAACTTTCGAGGGATGTGGATTTAATGTCGGTCTATAGGCACCAAATTGGGTCTATTCGTGGATGCAACTTCGTCCCATTCAATGGATTGATTACTAAATGCAGTCTTCGTACGGTTTTTTTTTCTAATTTAATGAATTAAGGCATTGTAAGCTGTACTGGATTTACTTAATACAACATTTCACAACACAAACTAAAGTAAAACTGCTTAGAAACACTTAAATGATGTTCAGATATGATTTATCAGCCATTCAATAATGAAAACATTATAATTCATTATACAATGATTTTGTCTCTTCGATTTGTGTTTAGATGAGCCACTTCAATATACACAACCGCAAGTTCATGCATTTCCACTTGAAATTCTACCAATAACAACTTTTTTACTGCATTATTAATACAACAGGCCGTATTTGGGAACACATTAAAAATTATGTCCCCAACATTGGGTCTACGATTTTCTTGTAAAATCATTGTTATTTTTAGCTATTTGACTAGTAAGGTTTTTTTTAATAAACATTTATTTGTACAGGCTCAATCGAATTAACTTTACAGAGCCAAATTTTCATACTTTTATACATTATTTATCTTATAACTAAGGTTAGGAGGATAGAGCCGATTACTCGCGGCCGTCTCGAGGTTAATAGGGATTACAAATTACGGATGGGAAAGAGGGTGGGAATTCAAAGTATGGTTTACATAACACATTAAATTTAAATTCTAAATTATCTAAACACTTATAACTATACAAGACTAGTAAGGTTGTAACGTGTAACTATTTTCTGCCCATCCAGACTGCATAACTTGCTTTATCGATTCAATTAAGCCAAATTTAGATCACTTGAAGATCGTGTAGATCATCTGTTCAGCTTAACCAGTGAAATCATGATGCCTAAAAGTTCAAGAAAACGAAAATTACGCGGAAGTGAACAACTATAAGATGATAAATATTGTCTCAATTGCTTCGTATTACAACTATCATGCTAATAGAAACATGATTTTGTTGATTATCGCTAAATTAATGACACATTTGGTACATACGCCGAATGCAGGAGCTGAAGCTAACATTACACCCCCTTACCCTATATTGTCAAAATTTAGAATGAAAAGTTCGGTAAAGGTAAACGGAAATTTAAGAGACGGGTCGCCGCTTGCAACTTTCCCGTTATATTAGGTACGGAAACGAGTTGGGATAGCAGTATAAAAAATGAGGAAGTGTTTGGCGATCGCTTTAACGTCTTTAGGGATGATCGCAACAAATCGTAATCCAATATGAAATCTAGTGGTGGAGTTTTAGTCGCAGTTTGCACCGATTATGAATCGGAACAAATTGATTCACAAAAATTCAAGGAATTTGATCATGTTTGGGTCAAACCTTTTATTGAAAATCTAGTGCATATTTTTGCGGCTGTGTACATTCTTCCTGAATTTGCCAAAAAAGAATCATATGATACCTTTTTTTAGTACTGCTGCTAACATAATTTCAAAATTTGAGCCTGAAACGAATCCTCACATTTACGGTGACTTTAATTAGCAGCAAATTTTATAGTTGATGACGAAAATGAATCTCTTTTGGTACCAATTTTGGGAGATAATGAAATGCTCCGCACTCTATTTGACAAAAGTTCGAAGCTGGGACCAAACCATGTAAGAAATCATGACAACTGTTTTTTAGATTTGTTATTTACTTTACTTAAAATGCCTATGAGGATTGCAATATTGAAATACAAAATAATATAAAGTTAGACCCAAAATCTTTTTACGGGTTCGTTAAGGCCAAACAACAGTCGAATAATTTTCCATCTAAAATGCAATTAGACAGTAAAACAGGCAGCAACTTATTCGCAGACTTCTTCCAGGATGTTTACACTACTCATGACGAAAATGATCGGGATCATCAGTATTTCTCGTACCTTCCAGAAACAATCAGTGAAAATCAACATTTGAAAAGGGCGTATTTTTTTAAGAAAAACTTCAATTACTATTGATTGGTTGAAGCTAGCGGCTAAGTTTGTGCACCAAAATACGCGTCTTTGTAAGTTCTAAAACTCGTCACAAAACAATTTTACGGTGGGAATTGAAATAAAAAAGTTGGGGCAAAAAAAAACATTTTTTTATGGTACACCCTAAGTTGATGAGGGAAAATTACTCTAAATCATTCAATTTTCAAGTTACATAAAAATTTATATATAAAAATTCCATGAAATTTTCTGCGCTACAACTTTGCCCAAGAATGTAAACGTCTGTTTCTGCAAATAAAAAAGTTAGGTTTTGTATATCCGTGAAAATGGGGACCACCCTAATTTTAATTAACATCACAAAATGGGCCTTAGTGATACAAATCATGTTGTAGAACATCACTTTGCTGTAAAGTTTCAAGTTTAGGCGCTGGGAGCATGTTTCCTCGTAAATTTGTAATCTGGACCATAGTGCAGTGATGTAACTGTTAATAACATATCACTTAACGAAATTCTACTTTCACTAAATACCTTGGATACTTCTAAAGGGAGCTGAACCCGCTGGTCTGCCGCCAGCTTTTTTTAAAGCAGTATCGAAAGAGCTAAGGAAACCTTTGTTTTGGCTATTCAATTCAGCGCCAACATTTGATTAGGGCGCATCTGCTTTTGTAAACAAACACTTTGTCTGCTAATTTATCGGAAGTTGCATACAAACCCTTCAAATGGAATGTATTAGCGGATAGAGATAAAGCTCCTCTTTCTTCAAGAGTGCTTAATTTGTATTTTTGACCTTTTGTTCAAGAGAAAATGCCTACGAAAGCCATTGTTTACAAAAGCAGATTTGCCCTAATCTAATGTTGGCGCTGAATTCATCCCTTTTAATCTAATATTTTTCCACCAGTTTGGAAGGAATCCTTTCTGATGCCAATTTTCAGATGTGGCAAAAAATCGGACATAAAAAATATTGTGGAATTGCGATATTATCTGAATCGTTAGTCAACAAACATATTTTCTCACAAGTTAGAAATTTATTTTCTAACAAACAACACAACTTTGTAAGAGGGCATTTTTTATAAACGCAATGGATAAAGGAAATTATGTAGAGCGTTGTATACTGACTTTAGTAAAGCATTTTATAGAGTTCATATTCCTTTATTGATGTTTAAATTATCGAGGCTAGGTTTCAATCAGAGATTTCTAAAAAGGGTTCAATCATACTTGACTGGTAGAACACAGCCCGAGCAGGAGACAACAACATATGAATACCTAATTTTGATCTTGATAACTGGCCTTGGTATTAGAGAGCTCAGATTATGAGGTAAAATACCTAAGCAAAATACCTAAGAATTGGAAGCAAATCATCTCTAGAATAACAAAACTTGTTATTTTGGATACCTGGGAATACCTGAGAGGTACAATTTTGGTATTGTCTTACCTTAATTTGGTATTTGCAAAACATTGTGAGAACAATTTTATGGTATTATCCTCAGGTATTTTACCTCTTAATCTGAGCTCATAAGTACCAAGGCCAGTTATCAAGTTATTCGGTCCTGCTCGGGAGAGGGTTAGATTTTGTGGTATTTTGTCATCAGTAGTGTATGTGACATCTGTTGTTTTGTTTGTCAACGACATCTGTTATTTTGTTTGTCAACGAAGTAGAGCTGATTTTCAATCATTGTACATCATGTGATGTTTTAAAACATGCTGATGACATGAAATATGTAAAGCATCTTATTTGATAATATTTCAACGAGAAATCGATAAATTTCATACCTGCACGTAAAATTTACTAGAACTAAATGTAAAAAAATGTCATTCCATATTATTTTCATGAAAGCGCGTTATAAGGCAAGAAGCAGTAACCATTAGCCAGAATCAAGTAGAAAAATGCAGTCATATTGAAGACCTAGATGTTATGCTTGACTCCATTATAATAACATTATCTACAAGGCAACCAACATGCTCGGTTTTATCAAGAGGTTTAGTTTTCATTTCAAGGATCCCTACACTATCAAAACATTGTATATTGCATATGTTAGACCCATTCTTGAATATTGTAGCATACTCTGGTCTACATATCACGATTCACATGTAAATCGTATTGAATCAGTACGAAAACAGGTTTCGTTATTTGCTTTAAGGAATTTAGGATGAGCGAGATTTCCATTGCTGCCTTATGATTCAAGATGCATGCTAATTAATTTAGACACACTAACAAAAAACGAAGAGAGTTTGCAATGGTAACCTTTGTAAATGATGTTATTGCGCAAATAATATACATTCCGGTAATTCTAGAAAATATAAACTTTTATGCTCCAATTCGCGGTCTAAGAAATTAAAACAAGTTTTATATCAACAATCATAGAACAGCCTATGCCAAAAAAAACGGGCCAATAAATAGAATGATGTGATGCTACAATACACACGATGAAATAATTGATACTAATGTGGACAGAAATACACTGAAAAAATATCTTCTCGGGGCCAGCATGTCAATAATAAAATGTAAAAAAGTGAAACGAACATAGATGTTAAGAATGAAATGTAATTAAACAAATCTGTAAACAATGACTTCAAACGTTGATCTCTCATGAATCACGAGAATCCCACTACATCCAGCTACTTCATAAGGTAGAACTAACATTCTTCTCATTAATTGTTATGTTATATATTCTCCGTGCGAGGAGTAACGATTATGATGTAGAAGGAGATGTTCGCTCATCACCAAAAAAATGGCAAAAATGTCGTTGGTTCGAGTACCACTGTACACATGCCCTTTTCGCTCAATTTTCCTAAAACACCTGTTAGATTTCCAAGTCTGCCGCACACTAGCGGAACTATCAAAACTTTCTCTTCATATCTTTCATTCTAGCCAAAAACATTGTTGTTCACTCTTGGTGCCTCATGGTGATGAGCGAACATCTCCTTCTACATCATAACATTCTTCTACCATATGATGCTTTCATTTCATGAGAGTGATTTAAGATTCAAGGGAAGGTCCATTAATTCTGTCACGCAGTAAGAGGAGGGGGTTTGGGAAAGCGTGACGATCCATACAAAAAATTTAAAGGTCCATACAAAAAACGTGACAAGGGGGAGGGGGTGGGTTATAAAAGTCAATTTTTGCGTGACGTAATTAATGAATGTTCCCCAAGAGAAATCGACATTTAAAGTCATTGTTTACAAATGGCTTTTAGGCCCATAACATGAATTACTCGAGAAATGGTCTACTAATGATTGACGACAATAAATAAATTTCAGAATATTCATGGAATTCCCTAGTGTAGAGTAGTAGTTTTAAATTGTTTTTTTTCCTCGTGACAATGCTAATGCAAGTCCGTCTACAATTGCAGCAACATACAGATAGTACAAATCAGCGGATTAGCGGACATGCAGATAGTACAAATATTATTGTTACTGTCATTTTATATTGTAACATCCCTTCACAATATTTTTAATGCTATTTTCAGCTTCGCATTTGCTTCGCTGTTAGATTTAACCCATCTGACCCACGTTATCTATTCGAAAAGATAGGAAGGTTTTTTACGTTTATTTTAGAGACCAGTTCCACAACAAAAAGTTCTTCATCCAAAATAATTATTTCAAAGGCTAACATTGTTTGTGGTCCTACCTGTTCTGTTTCACAGATATAGTAAGTCATTTATAAAATTTATTTCACATTATTGTTTGCTTAAATGTTTTTTACTATTTTGGTGGGCTGGCGGGTGATCAACTCTTATTAATAATACCACGTTGGAGTTTTCGCTATTTTAGAGTTTCAATCATTTAACATCCCAGCTGAAAAGACAAATAGCTGCATTTTATTGTTGTAAGTGAATTGTTTGGTTTCTGTTTTCAACATTGTATTATTTCCACCATATCGTCATCACATCATGGCCTTTACATTTTCATACAACAAACCTGATGTAGGCGGTATCTTGCTTAAATTAACACGAAATATCCCTTCAATTTATTATATCTAGCATTCCATATATATCCATTATATAACGCAGATAATTACATCTGTGGTTGGCTTTTGCACTTATTACTGAATGTATTTTTCAATACCGGTTTGCAAATGTACTTTTTTTTATTCTGAGCTGATCTGATTCATGCAGCTCTGTGTCCAGCTCATACTTAACAGTCAATCTTTGTCATTACTTCGTCATAACTCACAATATAATTATATTTGAATATATTGTTTTATTGATTTTACTTCATAGATGATTTGAACATTACTTTTTGCCCATTTGTCTTTAACTCCCTTCCAGCTAAACTTTTCCTTTCCTTACTCGGGAGAAATAACTATGAGGACAGCGAAAATAAAAGTGGATTATTGTTATAAAATCAGGATCAAGTAGCAAATAATGACAATGGCAACAGTAAATTAAAATGTATAAATGTCAGTTTTGTAAAATTTCAATAGATTTAACAACCTTTTTCAGGATACCTCAAATCAAGATTTTGGTGAATTGCTGTTATAGCTGAGAACGAACGAATACGAGCTTAAGCGCGAAACCACAGAACTCTCCACTTTAACACTTAACAAAATTTCTTGCATTTCAGGATCAACCGAATGAAGGTCATATATAATAGAAAGGAATTCTTGAAGTATTTTTCATTTACATAAATATATACACTATTATAAAAATATTTCATGTGAAAGGGAGGGACCATCAGAGCACCCGATTGAAGCCCTCTGGATGGGGAGAGTGGGAATGCCTACTTCCTGCTAACAGTTTGTGAATAGAGGCGGGTTCTTCTCCCCGCCCATTGGGGCCTCCTCCTGTTAGATGGCTTGCTCCTTCGACCAATTGTTCAATCTTGTTGTTGGAAGAAGATTCTTTATATCCCTTGTGGATACGTATAAGTGTTGTTGCCTATTGATCCACCAAACCCCGTTTTGGCCCTTCATACACACTCAAATTATTTTACAGAAATCTGTAAAGTTTTACCGAATTCTCAACAGCTGAACTTTCGGTAATCCGATTTTACGGATTTCGGTAAAATTTTACAGATATCCGGTAATTTGTTTACAGATATCTGTTAAATTTAACCAAAATCCGTAAAATCGGATTACGGAACGTTCAGCTGTTGAGAATTCGGTAAAACTTTACAGATTTCTGTAAAAAAAATCTAAGTGTGTACAATGGCATGATTAGGAAAATCAGTGGTTATTAAAGCTTGATCAAGTCTAACAGAGAGGAGAGCCCATTGCTGTCGGACTTAGTTTCCGTGCTACAATGGGTGGTAGTACATATCATACATCATACAGTACGTTCAGTAAATTTAACTTTGCTACTGAGCGTATTTACCGAAATATTCTGTAAATTTTGCTGAACTATTGGTTACGTGCGTTGTCACATTTTTTTTCCGAAAATGTTTAAAAAATTTACGATTGCTCTGCAAACTTTACCGATTTGTTTGTTAACGGGATCTTATTGATTTTCTTTCTTGCTTTGAAGGATTTAGGATTAGAGGATTAATTAATAAGATTGATAAATATATTTTTGCATTCATTTGTAATTCATTGCCCTTTTTTTCGATCATTTTTTAAAACATGAACATTTGGTGAATTATTCTTTCATCAACAGCAAAAAACCTGAAGTTTACTTGAAAGTGTCCCTTGTCAATGTTTATATTGCGCCCGAGCTACACTACATATTCCGGAATTGGCTGACCACCTCAAAAAACAAACGATGGATTCTTCATGCACCATCTACTGTATGTCCAATGAAACATATAACTAATTTTAGTAAAGATGTCTTGCTCCTTCATCTAGGACCTCCATTTTGTCTAATATTTCCTTCATTTTTGGCTCTTACCTGAAGCCAAACTTTATCGTCAAATTCAACTAAACTGGCCTACATTCAACTTATTGTTCTGTTGCTTTGGCCATTAATTTTAATTTAGATTGGTTGTTGGCATTTTGAAATATCATTTTTACCATTGGTGCTTCACGTAAACGATTAACTTTGTTTTCCCCATTAATCCCAAACATTTCTTAACCAGGTTTGTGAGTTTTTTGAAGACCTTTGATTTTAGACAATTAATGGTATGATTCTCTAAGACTACTAATTATTATGCTGCCGAATACCTACATGTTTTACCATTCTTGGAAGAAACTCAAATATGCTTTTGAATTGCAAAGATACTTGCGAACTTTTCAAAGCCAAATTCGAGGGCGCGTTTTGCTTCGAGATATTGACACAGGGTCAAACTTAGCTAGCAGCGAGTAATGTGCCGCTATCTAGTGATCCGTCAAACACCATTAATATTGATGATTCAATTATTCGTTCAGCTATTTCTAAAATGAAATCATCAACATCGGCTGGTCCGGATGGTATCCCTTCAGTTATTTTCAAAAAGTGCTGTGCTGGCATACTAGCACCACTGCGTCACTTGTTCCAACTCTCTCTAGCAACTGGAACATTGCCCTCTCTCCTGAAATTGGCCTACATGTTTCCAGTTTTCTAAAAAATGCGACAAGCACATCGCCGACAACTACAGAGGAATATCTGCATTGAATGCTGAAGCGAAGCTATTTGAGTTGGTAGTTCTAGACGCAGTCTTCAATCATTGCAAGCAATATATAGCCTATACACAGCATGGATTCATGCCTAAGCGATCTACGACAACCACAGGACTGAAGCGGCTATCATCCTCGAACAAAAACCGTGAAGCCGAAAACTTGGTGCTGCGTGTGGTGTCTTATTTAACAGCTCAGTTTTCTTGAAGGCAATATGCAGCAAACACAATATCCGCGGCGGAAGTTTTCGTGTTTTGTCGTTTATTTGATTTGAGAAAAAAAATCTTCCGCCTCGTACTTAGTGCAGTGGTTATTACCAGGATTGTATTTTTTCAATATTTATTAGACAGGTACTATAATTGTTCATCTAAATTACTGATACTAGTAGTTTGGTAGAAGATATATTGTAAAGAAATATAATCCATTGTGAACCGAGCTTGAAATGTGCAAATCGTCACTAGCACCACACCAAAAGTTGCAGGCTTCAAGAACTATCGCTCTCTTCACTTCTCTGACGACAACGAACCTTTTGACGTTCATAACATATGCGACGGATGTACTGTTTAAGGGTTTCCAAATGGATACAATTTATACTGACTTATCTTCAGATTTCGATAAGATCAACCATCGCATTGGATTAGCGAAACTTGAGAGACTAATCTATGGGGGCAGCGTTTCTCATTGGTTCCATTCGTACCTAACAGAATGACATCTGAGCATCAGGATTGATGACTGCACATCTGGTGAATTTCTTGCCACATCCAGTATTCCACAAGGAGGTCATATTGGGGCCTTTGTCTTCTTGTTGTACTTTAACATCGTAAATTTTTGTATAGAACCTTAGCAAAAGATAGCTGATGGCTTGAACATTTATAATCAGGTCAAGTTCGACGAAGACGCATGGTTTCTGCAACATCAAGTTGATAGTTTCGTTTCGTGGTGCAAAACAAACAGGATGGTGCTGAATCCAACCAAGTGCTCCGCTGTTTCTTTCATAAGGAAAAAGAAACCGATAATGTTCGACTACCACCTCGAAGGCAGCATTAAACGTGAATCGTGCGTCAAGGATCTAGGAGTTTTTCTCGATGCGGGACTTACGAACAAGGAGCATATTAGCTACATTGTTTCCAAACAAACCGGAGTTTGGGATTTATCGATTAGAATGGCAAAGGACTTTACGAATGTATATAGCTTAAACAGCCTCTACTGTTTGCTGGTGCAATCCACGCTGGGGTATTTTCCAGAAGCATGGAACCCTCACTATCTTAATGGCGTTTATAGAATCGAGGCAGCGCAGCAAAGGTTTATGTGATTTATCTGCGTCGTTTACCATGGAATAATGCACGTGAGCTACCTAGATATGCACACCGCATGCAACTTATTGGCCTTGATACACTAGAAGTGAGGAGAGATCTATCAGGCATCATGGCCAAAATTTACAGTCCGCTGCATAATCAAATCAACATCCTTGTTCGTTTGAACACCATTTCGTCGAACAAACAATGGTTATTTTCTTAAGATCTTCTTAAGACCTAAGCTCGGAAAATCAGGTCCCAAATAACATTGCCAAAACCATCCAGCTTTATTAAGTTTTATTCAAAGTTTTATGAAAGCCACTAGAAACCAAATTGGTTTAATTATGGCAACAAGAAGTGCCAATAGGTTTCAAGTTGTAGTCAGGTTTATGAGAACCTACACAGCTACTTTACAACGATCTCAAAATCTTGTCTTCTAAAGTTCCTTTGACTACTATTAAAGGTTTTATTTTGACTTTATGAACTCGAAAAATGCTGTTTTGAAATGCCGTTTTAGGACTCATTCAACTTATCTTATTATGGTCACTTGAAAAAGCATTTTTAAACCATTTTGCCAATATTCACCATAAAATCAAATGCGCATATGATTTGAAGCATGATAAACTATAAAAAAAAACTCAATTTGTTATGGATATTTTGCTATCAAATAAAGTTTCCCGCGGCACTAGAACTTTTTTTCTTTGTTGTTATTTACTGATAAATTAATCAGAATAGCAGAGAATCGAACAAAGCAGAACAACAAAAACCAACCACCGTGAGGTTTGACAGCTGTGGCCATTTGGCCTCATGCTGGTTTCGATGGCAGCCAATAGGTTTTATGAAGATTCTCAAGTGGTCATAACATCTTTCACTAGAACATTTTCAAAGTTGTTGGTCTTGTAAAGGTTTTATACATTTGTTTGCACAACCGTCTTTAGAGTGAGCCACTTTGTACATTTGTACACATTTTGGCTTTAAAGATGCATATAAGAGGTGTTGGTGGACCAATCAGCTTTGAATGTGGTTTTATGAACAAAGCCGGGAGGAGTGCTATGCGGTTGGAATAGAACTAATATTGTTACTTGGGGTATCTTCACAATAAATTGTGATCACTGTGAAAAATTACATAGGACAAACCCAACTATCTCTTAAAACTCATTTCAAAAAGGATATTGCAGAAGTTACTAAAACAAACAAAAACACAGACAAAGGACTCATACAAAGAGTTTAAGTTTTTTATGCTTAACTTTCAAAAGTAAACAAATAAAGTATTAGTTTAAATTTTTCAATGTTCAATGTGATCTATTCTGAAAACGTAAATCCCAATGACAATGTTTATGTCATCAAACTCAAAGTCATCATATGCAACCTACCTCAACGTCTATATTTGAAACATGAGTCATAAATCTATGTACAAGCACCGACAAAAAATGCACAAAACCAAAATTTTTGAACAACAAGACTTACATTTACATGATAGTAAACGTATGTGTTATCGTTATGAAAATCACTTAGTCTGGATTTTATGCGCCTTCAGTTTTAAACGTCGTTATTAGTTACCCTAGAAAACTTTTCAAAATATAAGTATCATTTGGTGTGCATTGCCCAGTGAACAAGCGAACAGAACAGTTCGTTCGGTCAGCTCTCCGTTGCTTTGGAAGCTTTTCACAAGTTGTTATAAGATAAGTTTTTGTTTCTCGCTCTTGTGTGTGTGTGAGTGTGGAGCGTGAATGAGAGTGTGTGAGTGTGTGTGCTTAGGTTTAATTTGTGTATCTGTGATTGATTGTAGATAATTACGTTAGTGGTCTCAACCCACAAGCGAGCCATGGATGATTTATCGGAAGATGAATCATCTATGGCGCAAAATGATGGGGTAGCTCCTAAAGTTACCCGATCGCGCGCTTATCCAGATAGTTCAGCTGGTCCTTAGGTTGTCTATGTTCGGCCCAAAACGAAACCTCTCAACATTTACCAGACTTCAAACGATCTGACGAAACGATTCTCGGCCGTGACCGAGATAATTAAGGTGAGACACAATAAACTAAAAGTCGTTGTGTCCAACCTTAAACAAGCTAACGAAATTGCTGTCTCTCAATTTTTTACATTCGAATATTTAGTGCTCCCAGCTCGAGGTATTGAGATAGAAGGTGTTGAAGCAGGGGGTTGGTCGATTTAAGAACCCTCTGCTTCATGCAGTCAAGATACTCGATGTGCGAAAACTAGGCACAGTATCGATCACTAAGGGTGAAAAGAAATTTACCTCCTCAGACTCGTTTCGTGTGACTTTTTCTGGTTCAGCTCTCCCTCAATACGTCGAGTTGGGAAAACTTCGACTACCTCTGCGGTTATTTGTACCTCGGGTAATGATCTGCGAAAAGTGCAAGCAGATGGGACATACGACCTCCCATTCCTCGCGAAAACATGAATTCGATAGATGAGATTAGCCAACCCTTTTCAATGGTAGAGTTCTCTCTCGCACTCCTTTCGTGTGGCAATACGGCTCCAGGGGCTGATAGGATCAAGTTCAACTTGCTTAAGAGCCTCCCAGACGTCGCTAAGAGGCGCATGTTGAACTTGTTTAATCAGTTTCTGGAACTCAACATTGTACCGGATGATTGGAGACGGGTGAGAGTTATTGCCATTCAAAAACCTGGTAAGCCCGCGTCCGACCACAACTCCTATCGACCCATCGCGATGTTATCCTGTATTCGAAAGTTGTTGGAGAAAATGATCCTCTTCCGTCTGGACAAATGGGTTGAGACGAACAACCTGCTTTCAGATACTCAATATGGTTTCCGTAGGGGTAAGGGAACGAACGACTGTCTCGCGTTGCTTTCCACAGATATTCAGTTAGCTTTTGCTAAAAAAGAGCAAATGGCTTCTGTATTCTTGGACATAAAGGGGCTTTCGATTCAGTATCTGTTGAGTTCTTTCAGATAAACTCCATACGCTTGGCTTTTCACCATTAATGAACAATTTTTGTACAATTTGCTGTCAGAGAAACATTATGAGCTTCTCTCATGGAACCTCTACAGCTTCACGATTTAACTACATGGGTCTCCGCCAGGGATCATGTTTAAGCCGCCTTTTATATAATTTCTATGTCAAAGACATTGACGGTTGTCTAAGTGACAACTGTACGCTGAGACAACTTGCAGATGACGGCGTAGTGTCTGTCACGGGATCCAATGGGATCGATCTGCAAGGACCCTTACAGGATACCTTAGTCAATTTGTCTACTTGGGCTCTAGAGCTAGGTATCGAATTCTCTACGGAGAAAACTGAGTTGGTAGTTTTTTCTAGGAAGCATAACCCTGCACAACCGAAGCTTCAAATTTGGGGTAAGCCGATAACTCATTCTATGTCATTTAAATATCTTGGTGCACCTGGAGATCCCATATTGAGTATGTGAAGCGAAAGTGCCAGCCAAGGATCAACTTTCTCTGCACAATTACCGGGACCTGGTGGGGAGCGCATCCGCAAGATCTTCTGACGTTGTACCGGACAACGATTTTGTCGGTTATGGAATACGGTACTTTTTGTTTTCAGTCAGCGGCTCGGTCGCACTTCATTAAACTGGAACGTATTCAGTATCGTTGTCTTCGTATCGCGTTAGGTTGCATGCACTCGACTCACACCATGAGTCTTGAAGTGCTGGCTGGCATGTTGCCACTCTCGGATCGGTTTTCAGAATTATCTCTCCGGCTTCTCACCAGGTGTGAAGTTATGAACCCCCAGGTGATCGAAAATTTTGAGAAGCTCTTTGAGTTGAATCCTCAAACCCGCTTCATGACCTTGTACCATTTGTACATAACACAGGATGTCAGCCCTTCGCCGAACATTTCCAATCGTGTTTGCTTCTCCGATTTCGACAATTCGGTTCATTTTGATTTATCCATGAAGCAGGAGCTTCGTGGAATCCCAGAGCATCATCGTCCTATGATTGCTCCGGTGATATTTGCTGCTAAGTTTGGCGAAGTTGATTCCACTAAATCGTTCTTCACTGACGGATCTTTGATAGAGGAGTCAGCAGGCTTTGGTATATTTAATGAAATTTATAGCGCCAATCGTAAACTTCAAGCTCCTTGTTTCGTGTATGTCGCTGAATTAGCGGCAATACATTTTACGCTAGAAATTGTTGCCTCACTAACACCAGATCAGTACTTCATTTTCACGGATCGTCTCAGTTCTATAGAGGCTATTCGCTCCTTGAGGCCGGTAAAGCACTCCTCGTATTTTCTCATGAAAATACAGGAGCTTCTAAGTGCTTTATCTTCGCGTTATTTTATCATCACCTTTGTATGGGTCCCATCTCATTGTTCGATTCCGGGCAATGAGAATGCGGACTCGCTTGCAAAGGTGGGCACTATGGAAGGCGATACTTGTGATCGACAAATCGCCTTCAACGAATTTTTTCCTATTTTTCGTCAACAGTCACTCGTCAGCTGGCAGCATAAATGGAGTAAAGGAGATTTGGGGCGATGGCAACATTCTATCATCCCAAAGGTGTCGAAGAAATCTTGGTTCAGGGGGGTGGATGTGAGTCGAGACTTCATTCGTGTCATGTCTCATGTCCAATCATTATTCTTTGAACGCTCATTTATACCGGGTTGGGCTGAGCGACAGCAATCTCTGTGAGTGTGGACAAGGCTATCAGGACCCAGATCACGTTATTTGGTCTTGTGCTGAACATCGTGGAGTCAGATCTGATCTTTATGATTCCCTTCGGGCTCGAGGTAGACAACCCAATGTGTCAATTCGAGATATTTTGGCTGTACGTGATTTGGAGTACATGAAACTCATTTATGTGTTTTTGACTAACATTAGCATTAGATTGTAGTTAGTTTAACCTGTATGTTTAGTATAAGTTTTTTATATGTGTATGTGTGTGTGTTTTTTTTTCTTTTTCAAAGAAATGTTCAAGTCAAAAGAAAACCATAAATTGTATCGTTATAAGTGTTCAGATAATTTAGAATTTAAATTTAATGTGTTATGTAAACCATACTTTAAATTCCCACCCTCTTTCCCATCCGTAATTTATAATTCCTATTAACCTCGAGACGGCCGCGAGTAATTGGCTTTTTCCTTCTAACTTTAGTTTTAAGATAAATGATGTATAAAAATATGACAATTTGGCTCTGTAAAGTTAATTCGATTGAGCCTGTACAAATAAATGATTATTAAAAAAAAAAATCATTTGGTGTGTGAAATCTCTGCCATTTTTCTGCATTCTTTCAAAGCAGTAGGGTTACTTGAGCGATGATCGACGAAATCGTGATGCTATCATGATGAGCGATTTTTTCCAAGCATTTGGAGAATATTAATAAATTTATTTATTTTATAATTTTATTTTTCTGACAATCTGTGATAAAAGATGGCACAGAACAGCAGATTCCTTACCAAATCATTAGTTTCCGAGCAAACTTATCAGTAAAAACAAATTTATATCTGGAATGGACATCCCCGCGACCAGTTGCTAGGTAAAATATTCGTCCAGGGATTTGTTTATAATCCATTTTGACATATGTTTCGTCGTCCATTAAAATACAGACATCAAATTTCATCAAAACTCGTTCGTATAGAAATCGTGCTCGTTTTTTGGCCACTATTTTTTTTTCGGGGAGTGATTCGGATGATTGCTGGCACAAAAAGACTAAAATGCTTCTCTTGAAAGGATGTTACGCACGGTGGGAAAAGTTGGAATCGTATTTCTTTGCCAAATCACGTATGGAGACATCTGGGTTGCCTTTCACGTACCTCAACACCTTTCTCCGAAGCTCTTTGTCCTTAGTGCCACTTTTATGATCGATGCGCTGTGCTCTATACACACTCAGAGTATCCTTGTAACGTTTGATTACAAAACACAACGTTGATTTTGGTAATTTTAACCACGAAGGATTCTCTAGATTTTCCAAAAAAATTTCCAAGTTCCATGATCCGTAATTTCGAGATCCGTCGCTCAATCGTAAAAAACTTTTCTTCAATTTCTGCGTCAATAAAACATCAACAAATGCCTGTCAAACGTTTTTTGTTCCAACCACCAGGAACGCGGTGGTGTATTAAACCGTGCGTCCAGATTTACTTTGAATCGAGCTTTATGTGTTCCAGACTATCATTAGCCTTAGATGGTAGTTTGCTTAATCTGTATGTTCACCATTTGTTTTTTTTGTGTCTGTGTTTGTGTGTGTGTGTGTGTGTGTGTGTGTGTGTGTGTGTGTGTGTGTGTGTGTGTGTGTGTGTGTGTTTTTCTTTTCTTTCTCTAACATATTCAAGCAAAAAATAAAAACACAAGTTGACAAGATGTATAGTTATATGTTTGTAGACAATTTAGATTTTCAAATACATTTAAACCATACATCAAATCCCCACCCATCTTTCCATCCGTTAAATTGTTATTAAATTGGTATTGTTATCGGTTTTATCAACAAAACTTTAGTTTTAAGATAATTGATGTATATAAATATGAAACTTTGCTCTGTACGGTTGATTCGATTGAGCCTGTAAAAAAAAATAATTAAAATTAAAAAAATATATATGTTGGGGACATATTTTTTTGTATGTTCCCAACTATGGCCTGTTGTATCACTAACGTAATTAAATGGTTGCTATTGGTAATATTTCAAGTGGAAATGCATGAATTTGCGGTTTTTTTATTTTCAAGTGCCTCATCTTAACATAAACTGAAGGAATAAAATCATTGTATAGTGAATTATCATGTTTTCATCATTGATTGGCTGATGAATCATATATGAACATCACTTAACTGTTTCGAAGCAGTTTTACTTAAATTTGTTTTGTTAAATGTTGTTTTTAGTAAATCTAATACAACCAGCAATGCCTTGCTTCATAAAATTAGAAAAAACACCGTACAAAGACTGCATTTTGTGATAAATCCATCGAATGGGACGAAGTTGCATCCACGAATAGACTGGTGCTTGTGGACCGACATTTAATCCATATCCCTCGGAAGGTTCTGACTTTATAAAAAGAGTTGTGCAAGATTTCGTGATACATACTACCAAATGTCTTATCAAACTTGTCTTAACAAGTGTCTAACAAGTTAAATCTCGCTTACAGCTTGAAAACTTTATGAGTAGAAAAATGTATTCGATCATTGCACAATAGGCTGAGTTAAAGGACACATACCCTGTCTACAATTCAAAATACAATTGGTATAATCGTAAACTTTGAGCATTTTTTCTTCTTGTCATGCAAAACTGCATAAATGCCTAATTGTGAAGATGGAAAAAAAACATTGCTATTTACTATGTTTGAGAATAAAAAAAAATCAAAAATCACAGAATATACTTTTTTAATTGAGAAAAAAACGTGTATTTATGTTTTTCGGAACAGTCTATAGTGAGTGGCATGAATCATATTTAAATGCATGAATATATCCTTTAAATCAAACTAAATGGAGAATAATACAGAAAAAAAGAAACATTGAATTTTCTGCATTATCTAATGCACATAAAGGGAACGCTAGATTTGGCAGAAAATAATGGGATATTTTATGTAAATGTAAGCCAGATAGCGCCTGAATCAAGCCTATTGTATGAAAGATTGCAAACATTGTTGTATGGCGCATCAAAGACTACAGCCTATTGTGTTGTTTAAGCCTCCTGGCTTGGAATTAAACGAGGGGAAATTTTACACGCTTGTTAAAAATAATTATTTTTTTCTGTGTATACACTCGAGTTATTTGTTAAATTCGTGATTTTTTTTTAAATTCAAGGACGAAATTTTCTGAATTGAACTTCTGAAATTCGTGACTTGAGGTTGACATATTCCGGAAGGACATTTTATCCGTATAAGCTGAAAAAAATACCTTGAATCACACGTTGACTTATCAGAAGAACAAATGGAGCCCGGCAAGAATTCATGAATTTAACGCTTTAAAATATCAAATTGGAGCTTTTGAACAGACCTATCATTCCGAACGTTAAGTTGAATTGTAAACTTTGAGGTGACCGATAAACTCGACTTCTCGGCACTATGAGCCAACAATTAGTGATTAGGCCTATTTAGTTTTCTATCCTATTGATAAATTCGCTCCGGAAGCCATTGTTTACGTATGCAAGCTAATGAATTCGTAATGAACAATCAATGTTTTATTAAAATGCATTCATTAGTACCAAATGTCACGAATTTGTTTTCGGTGAATTTGAGGATTCGGTGGAGTTTAGCTTTTTTCTCTCAATAGTTGAGAGCATATGTTCCATGATGCTCGATTTATTCATGTTAAAAGTGGGAAGGCCAATTGTCAATAAAAAAAAAAAATTCGATTACTGTAGAATCACACCACTCCCCCACGCCAGCCAATAACAGCATACGACAAAGCATTTTGCATTTTATGTCATTGTTTACAATTCAAGAGCCACAAGTCAAAAGGCTATCTGAAACGTCAACATCTAGGAGAAAGTTTCCCCTTCATCATGATAATGTTCGTTTTTGTGAGCTTCTTTCGGTTTGCTCAAAACGGACCAACAAAGGTTTGTTTACAAAAGCTTATGTAGCCTTTACACACGTTGTTCTGGAATTGGCTTTTCTACCCGTATGTTTTTAAATTGAAAAAAACTTTCAAACTTTTCTACCCTATAGGCAGGAATTATTTCTGCGACGATGTTTATCGACGATTGATTTATCAACATATATTGGTTATATTGAAAACAGTGAGGATGAAGAGAACAAGAAGGGACAAAGTTCATAACAAGGCCAGCGAAATTTTACATGGCAATGTTAGTTGGGACATCAAATGATCGTTGAATACTATTTTTTTCTCAAATTTCGTACGGAGCTTCCGAATAACATCGGCGAGGGGCATGCAAAACCACGTGTGATGGATTGAAATATCATGCAAAAGTACTTGTAGGTGTAATGAAAATGTTGTTGCTGTACTGAACCCGCGTAAAAGTACTGATGATGCAATTCAAAGTACTGACAATGTTATAAATGAACCTGAAGTACAAATTTTACAATGTAATTAATGCTATTGTAAATAAGTACACCGTATATAATTTTGCCTACGTCGGAGTTAAATTTTATTGCATGCCCCCCAGCCAAAAGCCATGTTTGCGCGCGTGCCAGATGGTATCACTGCACGAAATGATTATTTTTAATTAAAATATAATGCTGATGAAATGCCGGGGTTGAGTGGTATGCAAAAATGTGCTGCTACTACACGCCAACAAGTGTACGGAACTGATTCAGACGCCACTGATGATTACCTCCTAATCGGAGAGTCAACTGCGAACCAAGCACTCAAGGAATTCTGCCACTCGGTTGAAGACGTAAAGAGAATATTATATGCGATTACCCCAGCAGATCAAGCTAAAACTGGCATAGTAGAATGCTAATTCAGGCTTCCCCCAGGAATGCCAGGCGGCATCGACTGTATGAACATAGAGTTGAACATTTCACCGTGCAGAAGAGACGCAATCTACTCATATTAGAACTTTTTTTTTCAATTTTATAGGGTATGTGTCCTTTGACTCAGCCTAATATGCAACAATCAATTACATTTTTCATTGTAACTCATAAAGTATTTGGGCTGGAAACAAAAATTTAACTATCGTGTAAAATTAAAGACCAAAAGAATGCACATAAATGGAGCGGCCTTTATGATTTAATAATCTGTTGAATAGAAAATTACATCAACCAAATTAAATTTGGATTGTAACCTAATTGGGACACAAATCAAGTTGATGTAATACTTCAAGACGATGGAAATGTTCGATAATTGAATGTTATACTTCAAACAAATTTCCAACAAAAAGAAATGATGGAGAAATGAATTTCAGGATTGTTAATTTTGACCCAAGCGTTATAATCAGGAGTGCTATTACATGTATGTGGGAGACTCTATAGTAAAAAGTTCAATATTCCTTTTTGCTCTGCGGAATCAATATAAGCAATAATATTATCATCCTTGATGCGTGATGACAATATTACATCTGAGGAACTGATTTAGATTTGGTAATCAGCGGCTTACTAGTGTGCAACTAATGTGCACTTCGGTTTACTGTCGCAGGAAGCAAAAGAAATTTCACACGTCGATGATTTGCCTAGGGTCGAGAATACAACTGAAGCGCAAATGATACGTAGAAGGGAGGAGGTAGCTCTTTCAGTTTACATGGATGGTCTTGTAATTTAAAGGACAATGGCGAGCAACCAATATAATTTCTGAAGGTCGTGTAAAATTATGTTATTTTGATGGACTTGTATTATTATTCATAACGGATATTTGAAATACCCTTTATAGAACATAAAGATACAGTGTGATTGTTTTCAAATTGCGTGTCATGTAGTTTCCATATTTTGTTAGTGTGTATATTAAATAAGCCATCTGGTAGTATCACGAAAAGCTACACAACTTGTTTATGAAGTCAGAAACTTTCGAGGGATATGGATGTAATGTCGGTCTATGGGTACCAAATTAGGTCTAAGCATGGATGCAAGTTCGTCCCATTCGATTGATTTTTTATAAAATGCAATCTTCGTACGGGTTTCTTCCTGATTTTCTGATTCAAGGCGCTCTACCCAACAAACAATTTTACAAATCAAACTATACTTAAACTGCTAAGAAACACTTAAGTGATTTTTACATATGATTTAGCGGCCATTCGGCAATCAAAACATTTTAATTAACTCTAAACAGATTTTTTACCTTAAGTTTGGATCAATGGTTTTCATGTTAAATCATTGTTATTTAACCTATGTTACCGGTTAGTTTATAACTTGTGACTATTTTCTGTACATGTTGGTTGCATTATTTGGTCTATAGGTTCAATTTCGGCAATTTATATCATTCGAAGATCGTGTAGATAATCTGTTCAACTTAACCAGTAAAGTCATGGTGTCTAAAAAATATAGGAAATCGAAAATTACGTGGAAGTGAACCACAAACCTGTTGTAAAGGTTGGCCAAACAGTAATGTGTGTGAGTCGATCAAAGTTTTTATTAATAAGTCAAATTCTTTTACTTTTTCAAGCTCATACAGAATACAAGGGAAATATTCAGCTAAGCTTGCTTTTTACCGAATGCGAATTGCCGGGTCTTTCGTTTAACACCTACCATAAGATTTTGTAATATGTCCTTGTCCACTTTATTCGCCACAGAACGCCAGTTTGCGGTGAACTGTTTCTCGCTCACAACAGCTTTCTGAGTTTTCTTAAGGTTCCGCTAGACGATACGAAGGCCCAATATTGTTCGACTGGGCAAGCCTGTGGCGTGTTGCGAGGGTTCTTGTCCTTGGGCATTACTTGAACGTTGTTGGCGGCATACCGCTCCATGGCCTTTTTTCCACAATGGCAAGATGCCAAATCCAAAATATAACGGAACAATTGTGTCGCTTCAGTAAAGGCAGTAGACGTTTTTGTAGGCAATCGCTCAGATAAATTTCCTGGTTGACGGTTCCGGTCGCAATGTAAACGTTGCTTTTCAATCCACAGGTACATATGGCCTGCCACACCAGATATTTCTTCGCGAACTTTGCCAGTTTCATGTGCTTGAAAATATCTGCCACCTTTCCCCGTCCGGTTGCCGTATAAAATTCCTATCCTGAAAGCTGTTTAAAGTCTGTCTTGACGTAAGTTTCATCATACTGTACCACAAAATCAAACTTTTCGTTATCGTGCCTTGGCCGACATGTTTTGTTTATCGTCAAGATTTGGAGTCACCACTTTCTGGTAAGGGAGTGTCCATTAATTATGTCACCCAGTTGGGGGGAGGAGGGTGAGGGTTGGAAAACGGGACGATCCAAAAAAAAAATTTGAAGGTCAGTACAAAAAACGTGACGTTTCCGAATCATAGTGCTTTCTATAAAATTGTACTTACACAAGTTTTCCATCTTGTGGTGATAATTTTGTAGTTCCAACCTTGTTTCTAACTTTTGAAAGAAACTTAATAGAAGGGTGATGGCTAAGGCAAGTTTGTGGCGAATATAATTCCAAGCAACTTTGCTCAAGACACCATTTTTCTAGCTTTTCATTCGACCATGGTAGAGCTATTTTCCTGCTTATAATCAGGGTGTCTCTTAAAAATGATTTTTTTTTTTATTATAACTTTTTTGTTTCTCATTTTGAGTAAAAGTGATATTCAAACATAATATAGAAAACGTTATAGCGTTATAATGTTATTTTTGTTCTACAAAGTTTAACTTGTATTTAAAGTATGGAACTTCAAAATTATCACCACAAAATGAACAATTTGTGTAAGTAAAACTTTGAAGAAGATACCATAGTTCAGAAACATAACCCTAAGGAGTTATTAATTAAGCCGTGAAAAAAGGCTTTTTCGATCACTGTGTGTCAGCTTGTTTGATAGGCGTGTCCTTACCGTTGATGCCGGTTACACTTGTAGAGCATCGAGTCCGACTGATGCTTAATTAATCAAGTGCAGTTGCGATCCGGAGTCCGGTAAAACACGACACTGTCTGGTCTTGCCATGTAGGGTATGTGTCCTTTGCTTCAGCCTAATATGCAACAATCGATTACATTTTTTATTATAACTCATAAAGTATTTGAGTTGGGCGCAACATTTAACTAGCTATATTCTTGCTAAGATATTTTTAATAAGCCATCTGGTAGTATGCATCACGAAAAGTTACACAACTAATTTTATGAAGTCAGAAACTTTCGAGCGATATGGAGGTAATGTCGGTCTATGGGTACCAAATTAGGTCTAATCATGGATGCAAGCTCGTCTCATTCGATAGATTTGTTAATAAATGTTGTCTAAGTGCGATTTTTTTTCTGACTTTCTGATTCAAGGCGTTTCCAGCTGTATTCGCTCTACCCAACAAACAATTTCAAAAATCAAACTTTACTTAAACTGCTAAGAAACACTTAAGTGATTTTTACATATGATTTAGCGGCAATTCGGCAATCAAAACATTATAATTCACTCTACACAGATTTTGTTACTTTAGTTTGTATTAAGAATTGCCATATTAAAAACATTCAATCAAAACACAGACATTTAAATTTTAAATGTTACCAGTAAAAACATTTTTACTACGATTTTTAAACATCAAGCCATAGTTGGGAACCTAGAAAACAATATGTTCTTATCATTGGGTCTATGATTTTCATGTTAAATCATTGTTATTTTACCTATGTGACATGTTAGTTTATAACATGTGACTATATTCTGTACATCTTGGCTGCATTATTCAGTTTATGCTTCAAATTAGGCAAATTTAGATCATTCGAAGATCATGTAGATAATCTGTTCAGCTTAACCAGTAAATTATGTAGTCCAAAAAGTTAAGGAAATCGAAAATTACGCGGAAGTGAACAACTATACATTGATTTATAATGTCTCAATTGCTTTAAGTTAAATCGATCATCCTGTTTGCAACATGATTTTGAATCCTAGAGGGTTTGAGCTGTTTAGTGGAATACTTGTAACTATAATTTAGAAGAAAAATTAGTAATCTCCATTTAATTCCAACTACCTTTGCTTATCTTCGACAGATACGCGTATATCGTCTACAATGTGCAGACTTCTTCAGTGTCTCGTACTAAGTCGAGTTATTAGTACGAGACACTGAAGAAGTCTGCACATTGTAGACGAAATACGCGTATCTGTCGAAGATAAGCAAAGGTAGTTGGAATTAAATGGAGATTACTAATTTTTCTTCTAAATTATAGTAACATGATTTTGTTAATTATCGCTGGGATAATTACGTTTTTGGTACATAGGCCGAATCAAGGAGCTAGGCTAACATTATATCCCGTTACCCTACGTCCATGAATGTTCACCACCGCTGTTGATAGCAGCACTGCTCCCTGTTCGTTGGTACTCGTGGCGCAATTTAGGGTTACCATATTCGCCGAAGGCTTGCCAGTTTCCGGTGACTAAACCTTAGAAGTTTTGGTTGTATCATCATTCGGCTTCGGTGTGTCAATGTGTAGAACCGTATGATGTCGCTTGTTACAGTCACGGCAAGAGTACTTCGATGCACATTTTGTGGTCATGTGCCCTTTTCTCAAACAGTTGAAGCAGACACCAGCCTTTTTGGCTTTGGTGTTTCTGTCGATAGTAGAAAGCTTGAGTAGCTTTTTGCACTAAAGGGTCACCCACAATTGATACGTTGCTGATGCGTTGACGTAAATTTGACAGAAAACCTATGGGAAACCTGTCAAATTCACGCAAACGCGTCCGCAACGTATCAATTGTGGGCCAGCCATAATGGTTGAGGTGCACATTCTCACAGACTACAAATTTCATTTCGTTTGACACGGAATGGGCATCTTCAGCGGCGGTCTATTTTTAGATCAACTTTATACCAGATTTGCATCAGCGAAACTTGAATAGAACTAGCTAAAATAGATCAACTTTGCGTTTCCCGAACCGATGTTGTATTTCTTGTTGTTAAACCCGCCAACACCTGTCATCCTGTCGATTATTCAACATCAGAGATCAGAAGTTTTTTTTCAGAGATCGCAGATTTTTCACAAACATTTTCCCATTGATTTGACCAAATAATTTTTAATGCCAGTAGTGCGTCGTTAGCTAACGACAAGGAATACTTGTTCATTCGTTTGGTTGAAGGTGAGTGTGTTAATGCATACATTTCATTGAAACGATATTAAATAATGCTGATTTGTAGTTTAGCAGCGGATAAACATTAGCCCAAACGGAGAGGGTCACATCCTGGATGACGCCCCAACATCGACCGTGATGTCCGTTCCGGTCATCAGAAGCTGTTCCAGGACTACTTTAGCGACACGCAAGAAGCACTTTCTGCGTTCCTGTATGCCAAGGGAGGTGGTCTTGGACATTATGCGACAACTAGAAGCTTCTCCAAAATGTATATGTATGAGCTATTTGCAAGTTCTTATCATGACCAATTAATTTATTTATTTATTTATTTCGTCAATCATCATTGTAGACTACATATACATTTACATTTATTCATTTATATTTACATTTATATAAAATCAATATCAATATACAAATCAATAAACAGATTGTTTACTTTGGAGAATTCATTACTTTTCATTTCCGAGCAATCGATATACTATTCGGAATCTCAGCACCTCAGCATTTCGATCTAGTCAGCGTTTTCTGGAAAATGCAGTGGCTGTAAAAATAACTAAGACAAGCATTCGTTATTTAGGAATGAAACGAAAAGCCAATTCACTAGCACCGGGAGCAACAAGAGGTAATTATCAGTATCCGACCGTCAGCATCACACGCAGCAAACACGGTTACTTTTCGGCTTACAAATATACCTCAGAATATACTAAATCAAATTGAGTTATTGTTTTGTAGAAGCTGAAATTGGAATTATCAAGTAGCGTGTAGTGTTTTGGAACGGTATTTTTCTTGTTTCAAATTGCTGCAAGAATAGATCAAAACAAATAAAATGATGCAAAATAGATCCAGTATAAAACAAAATTTACAACACCGGTGCAGATGTTTTTGCGTTTGGTCTATAAAAATAAATCCAATCCACGATTTGAATCACCGCGGAAGATGCCCTAAGTGTCATAGATTTTGATTGTGGATTCTGAGCGTGCAGTGGAGCCCTCGGTTTTTGTTTAGCCTTCTGCTTACCTGCCCCTACTTGCTCGAAAACTTGTGTATACTTTACCGGAAAGGAAATCATATTAACGTATTTGGGAATTACACCGTGTTTGTTTGTAGCTTGTTTCATTTTCATTGTGTTTTCAGTTTATCGCGGATTTCGTTACTCCCCAGATAGGATTCGTTCTTCTTCGCGACTGGCAAATCGATCAACTGTCATTTTCTCAGTTATCAGATATTGTCTTTCTTTCTTTCTTTTTTTTCAATGTATAGTTTTGCATTTCAACCGGTGCAGTGTTCGACGCAATAACGTCTAAAGGCCTCACCAAACTGCAGCGTTTTCTTTGCAGCCGCCGCAGCGAAATCGCGACGAAAAAATCGCCACGGTGAGATTACATGGCGGCTTATGGAAGCGCGCAAACAGATGCTATTAAAAAACGCTTCGCGTCGGTTTGTGCGCTTCCACAAGCCGGCATGTAATCTCACCGCGGCGATTTTTTCGCAGCGGTTTTGCTGCGGCGGCGGAAAAAATGC
>JASCZW010010823.1:0-34661 GCA_034211315.2 Aedes japonicus | reverse complement strand
TGAAACCTTTCTTAAAATTTATTAGTATTCTATAAGTATTTTTTTTTGGTTAATTATTGATTAATTTTTTGGTTGATTAATCCACCTATAGGTGGATCTCGTTTTTCTTAATTTTTAATTTTTTTTTCTCACTGTGATAGGAATGTTGTATGTGTGTATGTGAATTTTTTTTGAGCATGTTTTAGGTAAATATAATCGCATTAAGTAAACAAATAACTAATTCACGTGTAAGTTACGAACATTCTTATTGTGTCCTACATTTTTATATTATACTAGCTGAACCCGGTGCGAGCCTTGAAACGCATGCAACTTAATGAATGAAAAATAAATAAAACTGGCGATTCTGAATGAATCTGGTTAAACTATTTTCGTTTGCTTGTGTGTGTTATTTATGCAAAAAAAAAGGTTTGTGTTATTAATTCAACCCTTGGACCGGTTGTTTCTACCGGTTTTGTTTTCTGCGTAGAAACATTTCGAAGACAAACGGAGCCGTATACTTTCAGTTTGTACGTAATTTTCTCTATAAGCTAAGATTAACTTCTTGTGCATAATGTAGCACTGAGAGTAACTCAACCAATTCTTGACTAAAAGGGAGTTCAAACTTCTATCAGAATATGATTCTTACTCGAGAAATACACATTTTGTTTTTAGTTGCATGGATAGTACTCATGTTTGGTTCAAATGTCTGTTTCATTGGTATGAGAGCCCTCCTTCCCCTCTCCAGAGGGAAGGCGTCTCGAACCACCTGAGAAAAAAAATCCTGCCCAAAAACCCCCACATGCCAAAGTTGGTTCCATTTGAAGAACTCCAATTCCAGAACTTGCTTTGCAGAAATGTGTGTTTCATTTGTATGGAAGTCCTCCCCTACCAGGCGGGGAAGGAGCTTCGAACCATCATAAGAACCTTCTTCGGCCTCAACAACCCCTACATACACTGAAAATAAAGTGCCCACCTCATCGTTTTTTCAATTTCTCTCATTTACTTGGTTCAAATTTAAGTAAACACACTGTATTTTTTTATTATCTTATTTTTTATATTCTTTTTAAGTTTCACTTATGGAATACTGCAAAAAGAAGGAGTTTTACTTAAAGAAAAAAAAATCAATTTGTGTTGAAAAAAAACAGTAACAAAATAAAGTGCCCACTTCATTTAGGCTACAGAAAACATAAATTAAAGCAAAATAAAAGCATTTCAATAATTGATGTGTCCTCCTTTGGCCTTCAGGACCTCCTGCAGGCGCTTCGACATGCTCTCGGCCAGGTTCTTTAGGTGCTGTGGATCTAGCTCTTCCCAGGCGCGTTCCAGGGCTTCAAAATAGTTATTTTTATTGGTAACACCAGATTCGCGATGGGATTGAGGTCCGGGCTTTGTGGAGGCCATTCCAGCGGTTTGATCCGACAAGACCGGAAGAAAGACTTGGTCTTCTTGGCAGTATACTTCGGGTCGTTGTCCTGCTGGAATACGAACTTCTCTTCGAGGCCCGTCTGGATCAGCGAAACCTCCAGATTTTCTCGCAGGATGTTGATGTAAGAATCTGCCGTCATTATCGCGTCGATTTTCACAATGCTTCCCACTCCACCCCACGAAAAACACCCCCAGACCATCACATTTCCTCCTCCATGCTTCATCGTGCCTTGGATGTGGCGCTCCTGAAGCTCCTCTCCCGATCTGCACCAAACATGAACCCGCCGCTTTCGGTTAAACAGCTTGAATTTTGATTCGTCCGTTCAGAGAACCGTTTTCCAGAACTCTAGGGGCTTATCAGCATGCTCCTTAGCAAACTTAAGCCGTTTGGCTTTGTTTGCCTTGATAAATGGGCGCTTCCGGGCAAGTTTGCTATTCAACCCCTGTGCTACGAGACGGCGACGAACAGTTCGCCCGGAAACTGATAACTGAATGGTTTCCTGGATCTCGCGGACAGTTAACTTCGGGTTCTTCTTGACTTCACGCATGATCTTGGTGTCCGTTCTCGGATCCGTTTTCTGCTTCCTGCCTCTGCCAGGGCGATCCACCACTGATCCAAACGTTTTAAGCTTCAGAAGAATTTTGCCAACCGCTGCCTTACTGATACTGTACTTCTTAGCGACAGTCCGGTGCGATTCACCGTTTTGCACAACACAAACGACCAATTTTCGGATACACAAGGGAATAGATCATTGCACGGAATGTATTAACCTCACTTTTTTGACAGTTCAGGGAGCTTGTTTACAAGGTGTTAGAATTTGAACTGATCAAATGAAATTTTTCATTGGCTTTTTCCGGATTCTGTACGATTAGTTTCAGGAAATGATGTAAAAATATGCACTAGTGGCTGTTTTCCGGGTATTTTACTTCAATCGTAATAAATTTGGAGCTTAAAATCTCAAACCGATCTTACCGAAAATATTCTAAGTCCAAGTAAACAAGCTCCCTGAACTGTCAAAACTGCATTGATGACGCCATCGTGCAATGATCTATTGCTTTCGAAAGCACTGCGTTCTCCATTTTTTTCAATTGAATCAAATGCGATCACGTATACATATGCACCAGGTTGAGCCGTTTGCTTCAAAACATGTCAAAATACCAAAACATAAACAATCGAGGGGTCTTCCAATGGAAACTTATCGAAAACATATCGATTTTTGAAGTGGGCACTTTATTTTGTCACTGTCTTTTTGTCAACACAAATTGATTTTTTTCTATAAGTAAAACTCCTTTTCTTTCAGTATTCCATAAGTGAAACTTAAAAAGAATATAAAAAATAAAATAAGAAAAAAACAACACTATGTTTACTTTAATTTGAACCAAGTAAATGAGAGAAATTGAAAAACGAAGAGGTGGGCAGAAATTTTTGTTTTATTGGTGTAGGAGCACCCTTTCCAGATGCGAGAGGGGTCTCGAACTATCATAAGAACCTTCCGCGACTCCAAAAACCCCTGCATAAAAATAGTCATACCTGTCGGGATAATTCTCATGTTTGACTCAAATTCGTGTTTGATTTGTATGAGAGCCCCTTCTCCCAAAGAGGAATGGGTCTCAATCCACCGTAGAAACATTTCTTGCCTACAAAAACCTCCACATGTCATCTCTAATTCCATTCGTTTGATTAGTTCTTGAGTTATGCAGAAAATAGTTTTTCATTTGCATGGGAGCCCCCTTTCTAAAGGCGGGAGGGGTGTCGAACTATCAAAGATCCTTTCCCAGAACCCAAAAACCCCTGCATACAAATTTGCATAGCGGTAGGAATAGTTCTCATGATTGGTTGAAATCTGTGTTTCGTATGTATGGGAGCCTTTCCAGAGTGAGGAGGTGTCTCAAATTACCATAAAAATATTTCTTGCCTTCAAAAACTCGCCCATGCCAAATGCCCATGCCGTTTCTAGAGGCGGGAGGGGTCTTAAACTATCATAAGATGCTCTCCCGGACCTAAATACTCCTACATACAAATTAGTATAGCAGTAGGGATAATTCTCATGTTTGGCTTAAATTCGTGTTTCATTTTTATGGGGGCCTCTTTTTCCAGGGGAGGAGGGACTTCAAACCACCATAAAAACATTTCTTGCCTTCAAAAACTCACCCATACCAGTTTTGGTTCTATTTGCTTGATCAGTTCTCGAGTTATGCAGGAATTTGTTTTTGATTTGCATGGGATCCTCCCTTGCTAGAGGCGAAAGGGGTCTCGAACTATCATAAGATGCTTTCCCGAACCCAAAAACCACTGAATACAAATTTGCAAAGTAGTAGGCATAGTTCTCATGTTTGGTTGAAATTTGTGTGCCATTTGTATGAGAGCCCGCCTTTTTAGAGGGAGGAGGGGCTTTGAACCACAATAAAAACATTTAATGCCAAAAAACTCGTCCATTCCAAATTTTGTTCCATTTACTTGATTAGTTCCCGAGTAATGCAGAAATTTGTGTTTCATGTGTATTGAAGCCCTTCTTTCACCCTTCCAGAAGGCGAAGGAGTCCACACCACCTTTTTTCCCTTGTTGGGGACGTATTGCCACTGCAACCATTGATTTGATTTATTGTGGCGTGTCCTCCTTTTTATTTATGCCATATTATCGCAATGGTAAGTTACTATTTAGAGTAACTACCACTACGGCAGTAGGCAATTTTCCCAAGCAGGTACTACATTTCTTATGAAGTGTACTACTTGATTGGGAGCAGCGTTCCAGACCTCACAGGGTTCAATGACCCCTTGTCAAAAAATCTGCATCGTTTATTGAATAGTGCAACACAGTCGCACATTCAATGCTTAGAGCTTTCACTCTCTAATCCACAAAAGCGGCATTTATCTTCATGAAGTTTACCGATGATTTTCAGGTGATATTTACTCGGACAATGTCCAGTTATCAAACCAGTGTATATTCTCAAGTCATGTTTCGAATGTTTAAGTAACTTTTTCGTATGAGAAGCGTTAGGCTTAATGAACTGTTTGGATTGCCGGGCATTGGAGGTACTATTCCAGATAGCCTGTACTTTGTCCTTTTCCCAGTTCTTTAGTTCTACTTTTAAGGCGCAAGAAGATAAACCAATAAATGGTTCGGGCCCTATGAATTGTATGGATGACCCTGTTTTTGCCATCTGATCAGCTTTTTCGTTTCCTTCAATTCCGCAATGACCAGGAACCCAATAGAGGTTAACCATGTTGCGACCACACCACCTTAGAAACATTTATCTTCTTCAGAAACCTCCACATGTCAAATTTTGTTCCATTTGCTTTATTAGTTCTCGAGTTATGCAGAAATTTGTGCTCCATTTGTTTGAGAGCGCCTCCCCCCCATCCTCCCTCGTTGTATGACGGAAGAGTCTCAAATCACCATAGAAACATTTCTCTCCTTCAAAAATTTCCACATGCCAAATTTGGTTCCATTTCCCTGATTAGTTCTCGAGTTATGCAAGGATTTGCGTTTCATTTGTATGGAATCCCGTCCTTTCAGAAAGGGGAGGGGTCTCAAATCAACTGAGAACCATTTTTTGTCTTCAAAAACCACCGCATACTAAATTTGGTTCCATTTGCTTGATAAGTTCTCGAGTCATGCAGAATATTGTATTTCATTTTTATCGGAGCCCTCCCCCCTTTAGAATGGGGAGGGGTCTCAAACCACCATAAAATCATTTTTTATCTTCAAAAACCACCGTACACACTCAGGTTATTTTACAGAAATCTGTAAGATTTTACCGAATTTTCAACAGCTGAACGTTCGGTGATCCGATTTTACGGATTTCGGTAATATTTTACCGAAATCCGGTAATTTTTTTACAGATACCTGTAAAATTTTACCGAAATTCGTTAAATCGGATTACCGATCGTTCAGCTGTTGAGAATTCGGTAAAACTTTACAGATATCTGTAAAAAATCTAAGTGTGTATGCTAAATTTCTTTCCGTTTGCTTGATTAGTTCCCGAGTTATGCAGAATAATGTGTTTTATTTGTATGGGAGCCCCCCTTTTTAGGACGAGGAGGGTTTTCAAGCTACCATAGAAACCTTTCTTGCCTTCAAAAACTCACACATGCTAAATTTGGTTTCTTTTGCTGGATTAGTTCTTGAGTTAAGTCGAAATGAGTGTTTCATTTGTATAGGAGCCCCCCTTTCCTGTGAAGGGAGGGGTCCCAAATCATCATAAGAACCTTCTCCGGCCCCAAAAACCCTGCATACAAAATTTCACGCCGATCGGTTCAGTAGTTTTCGAGTCTATTAGGGTCAGACAGACAGACAGACAGAAATCCATTTTTATATATATAGATATAGATTTCTTATTAAATTTTGATTTTTTTCCTGATATTGAATTGAGCACAATTATTTAATTATCCTCGTGGACGTTCTAAGTCCCCACGATGGATAAAAATAATCCGAGCCGGGGTTCGGAGGAGTTTGATTGTTCGGATGATGATATTCCTCCCATTCTGTTACCTTCTCCCCATTTACCAATAATGGAGACAGAAAAAGGTTCGGAGCCAACACCAACTGTAGCACCTTCTGGTTCATCCTCCTCCGAGCTTCCCCGCCGGAAAGCTTATCCAGCCGGATCTAAAGGTCCTTTTCTGGTTTTTTTTTCGGCCCAAAAGTAAACTTTTGAACAAATTCCAAATTGAGAAAGATCTGGCAAAGTCGTTTCGGAGCATTCAAGATATAACCTCTCCCAGTCGCAGTAAGCTTCGCATCACTCTAAGTGATCGCGAAAAAGCAAATTGTTGCCACAGAGCTGTTTTCTTTAGAATACCATGTGTATCTTCCCTCGCACGTAGTACACTGATCGAAAAAACCTTTTGAAATTCATAAATTATGCCTTATGAAACATCACGAAACATCACACACGCGCACATTGTTCACTTCATAAGGTTACTATAACTTTCAAAAGGACTCGTATGACACCGTTATCTATTCAAAATGATGTTTATACGTTTATCTTAACAGTTCCATAAAGCACCTTATGATTTTCGTAATCGTCATATGGTGGTAGCAAACACATAAGGCAATCTTATAAAACAATATAAATCGCGCAACGAAACAAAATCATCTTTAGAATTATCCAACACAAATTTATGCGAAGTAGCATTATTCAAACAAATTATAAACTAAATTAAATATTTCAAATCATTTGGTGATATGGTGTAGCTACCACCTGTGTATCCATCTTCAACAGAACCAAAACGAACTACCAGGGTGCTGCAGGAAATTCATCAACGCAAATCATTTCAGTCGTCACCGCGGCTTTTTATGCCTACAGCTTCACCGTGTTAGTTTGCACTTTTGAGGATAAAGTTCCTGCTGGACGTCGGAATCTACAAAAACGCATGGCTTGCATTTATATGGCTGAAAATTTTTCATCGTTTATAGAGCTCAACTGCTACGGCAGTGGGTGAAACTTTGATTGATATGATATGTACCAAACTTTCATGTTTATAAAGAGGCACTTATTGATTTGCAAATACACATGATCGTATCTGCATTCTCTAATTTATTATGAGGTTAAGTAAGGCATATCCGTTGATAATATTAATGTCGGAGCTAAATACTAAACAAACAAAAAACATTACTTTAGCTTACAAAATGCGTGCGTAATGCATTTGGTTATAATAATCCATAACAATGTTTCATAAGGCTGTATAATGATAATCATACCACTATCGTATCTAAAACAAACTTCTAGATTAAAACAACGCACAATACGTTTCATAAGGTTGACGTATGAATTTTAAACCGATTCCTTTTGGCTAAATTTCATAAGGTTTTTGAATGAACTTCGTTAGGTTTTTTTCGCCAGTGTAGAAATAGCCGGAGTGGTCACCGAACCGTTTTTGACGTGCGCTGATATCAAGTCCAATGGAACTGGTGGGTTCAAAAATCGTGCCGTTCCATCAGTTCAGGTCCTTGATGTCAGGCAAATGAACTAGGTGTCATCCGACGGCACAAAAAAGCCCTCAAACTCTTTTCGTGTGATCTTCTCTGGAGCTGCCCTGCCGAATTTCCTCGTGTTGGGGAAGCTTCGTTTACCTGTTCGCCTCTATGTACCGACGGTCATGCACTGTGACAAGTGCCAGCAGTTGGGTCATACTGCACCTTACTGCTGTAACAGAGCACGATGCGGTAAATGCGGTGAGCAACATGTGGAGGGTCCCTGCAGTACGGACCCCAAGTGTATATGCTGTGGGGAAGCTCCACATGATCTCACTGTATGCCCGAAGTATATAGAGTGGGAGAAACACCAAATTCGTTCGCTGCAGCAGTGGTCGAAGCGGTCTTATGCAGAGATACTTAAAAATATCCCATCGGCCGCTGTTCCATCAGCCCAACCAGACAACAATATATTTTCTTCCCTGCCCATAGATGATCAGGGCTCAGACTTTGAGGATGCTGAGGAGTACTCTGTTGTTCAGACGGGAGCGAAGAGAAAGCGCGCTACAGCAAGACGTCAACGGCACCGTCAGCAAGCATCTCTGAACGCGCTGACTGTAGAACAGGCTCCCCACCCTCCTCTGAACAATTTAAGAAGTGGTGGCAATACAAAAAAAGTTTCTCCTCCAGGTTTTAAACCACTGGCTGGTGACTTTCCGCCACTTCCGGGAACATCTAAAACCCCAGTTGTTCCAGTTTTTTGCCCAGAACGCCAACTACCAAGGCATCTGGAATCTCGACCGTGTCAAGTCGAAGACTCCGAAAAAATGTCTCTTTCTGGGATTGTGGAATTCATCTTCACCATTTTCGAGGTCTCACTGACAACGAGGAACCTCATCAACATGATCCTTACATTTGTAAAACCTCTTCTAAAGAAACTGTCTTCAAAATGGCCTTTTCTTGATTCAATCATATCTTTCGAAGGATAATTTATCCAATGAGGTCGGGGATATGATCGAAGCACTACAATGGAACAGTAGAAGTATTCTAAAAAATTTGGACGCTTTTAGGTTTTTAGTTCACACAGCGCATTGTGACGTATTTGCTCTCTGTGAAACATGGCTCTCTTCTGATAAAGATTTCTCTTTCCACGATTTTAACATTATTCGGCAGGATCGACGGGACTCATATGGAGGGGTGCTATTGGGGATTAATAAGCTCCACTCCTTTTATAAAATTGATCTCCCTCGATGACAGGCCCTGAAGTAGTTGCATGCCAAGTGACTATTCGAGGCAAAAGTTTTAGTATAGCCAGCATATACCTGCCACCGAATACGGCAATATCCCGCAGGGATCTTTCGACTATTTGCCTCGCAATGCCAGAGCCACGGTTGATCTTAGGAGATTTTAATTCTCACGGTACAGCCTGGGGGTCACCGTACAACGACAACCGTTCTGCATTGATACTAGACCTCATGCACTACTTCAACTTGACTTTGAATACTGGGAAGTAACACGCTTGGCTCCACCTCCAAGCCCTGGAAGCAAATTAGACCTCTCAATCTGTTCGAATTCACTATCATTGGATTGCACGTGGAAAGTGATTCAAGAACCCCATGGTAGTGATCACCTGCCTATCAAAATTTCAATCACCAATGGTTCGTGTCAATCTTGCTCGATCGACATTGCGTACGACCTCACGAAATGCATAGACTGGGGTAAATTCGCTGAAGCGATCATCGATGGCGAGCAATCGGTCGAAGTCCTTCCTCCGTTGGAAGAGTATCGGTTTTTATCCGGGTTAATCCTCAAATGTGCCATCGACGCACAGCGCAGACCGGTACCAGGATCAACAATTCGCCGACGTTCGCCCACGCCGTGGTGGGATGACGAATGTACTAAGTCTACCGTGAAAAATCCGTCGCGTTTAAAGCATATCTGAAGCGCGGTTCGCGAGATAACTACTAGCGGTACATTGTTCTTGAGCGTAAGTTTAAGAGCCTCGCCAAAGCCAAAAACACGGATATTGGCGTCACTTCGTCGAAGAGCTATCGCGTGAGACGTCGATGAGAACTCTTTGGACCGTCGGGAGAAGAATGCGAAATGCGTCGTCGGTGAATGAAGACAAGGAAAGCTCTTCCCGGTGGATCTACGCGTTCGCCAAGAAAGTTTGCCCAGATTCGGTTCCGGTGCAACGAATTGCTCGCGATACTCAAACCAATCGTAACGAATTGGATGCGCCCTTTTCTATGCTCGAATTCTCACTTGCTCTTCTTTCATGCAACAATGCTGCACCAGGAATGGATAAAATCAAGTTTAACTTGTTGAAAACCCTCCCAGACGTCGTAAAGAGGCGCTTGTTGAACATATTTAATCAGTTCCTGGAAAGCAATATTGTTCCGGATGAATGGAGGCCGGTTAGAGTTATAGCTATACAAAAACCCGTGCAACCCGCGCCGGATTGCAACTCGTATCGTCCAATTGCGATGTTGTCGTGTATAAGGAAGCTGCTAGAGAAGATGATTCTCCATCGGCTCGACAAATGGATTGAATCTAATGGCTTTCTATCTCATACTCAATTTGGTTTCCGCAGAGGAACGAGCGATTGTCTTGCGCTGCTTTCAACAGAAATACAGCTGGCCTATGCACAAAATCAGCAAATGGGTTCAGTTTTCACGGACACTAAGGGTGCTTTTGATTCAGTTTGTGTAGACGTCCTTTCAGACAAATTCCACGAGTGTGGCATTTCACCATTACTAAACAACTATTTGTACAATTTGTTGTCTGAGAAACATATGAGCTTTTCTCATGGGCCTTCGACAACTTCACGAATTAGCTACAAGGGTCTCCCCCAGGGATCTTGTTTAAGCCCCCTTTTTATAATTTTTATGTCAGAGACATCGATAGCTGCCTCATGGAAAATTGCACGCTAAGACAGCTTGCGGATGACGCCATTGTTTCAATTGCAGGAACATGGGCGAACAACTTGCAGGGACCGTTGCAGGATACCCTAGACAGTTTGTCTACCTGGGCTGTAAAGCTGGGTATCGAATTCTCTCCGGAGAAAACTGAGTTAGTTGTTTTTTCTAGGAAGCGTGATCCAGCACAAATACCGCTTCAACTCATGGGTAAAACAATAACTCAAAGTTTGTCCTATAAATACCTAGGGGTCTGGTTCGATTCTAAATGCACCTGAGGAAAGCACATTAAGTATTTGTTTCAGAAATGCCAGCAGCGAATAAACTTCATGCGTACTATCACCAGAACATGGTGAGGAGCCCACCCGGAAGATCTAATAAAGCTGTATCGTACAACGATTCTGTCGATTCTCGAGTACGGTAGTTTCTGTTTTCAATCCGCCGCGAAAACTCATATTCTGAAGCTGCAGCGAATCCAGTACCGTTGTCTTCGTATCGCGTTAGGCTGCATGAACTCAACTCATACTATGAGTTTGGAGGTATTAGCAGGAGTTCTTCCTTTATCAGATCGTTTTGTGGAGCTATCGTTCCGGTTCCTCATCCGCTGTGAGGTGCTAAATCCATTGGTAATTGAAAATTTTGAAAAGCTAATCGAACGAAATCCTCAAACTAAGTTCATGATACTGTACTATTGGTACATGACTCTGAAGGTGAGCCCTTCTTTGAATGTTCCTAATCGTGATTACTCCCAAGACTTCTCTAGTTCCTACCCGAATTATTGTAATCCCTAACCTCGACCAAGCCGCGAGTTTTTCGGCTTTCCGAAATTAACATAGTTTGTAAGTTATTGTCATTATAAAAATGAAAAAGAACTCGGCTCCGTTATGCCTATGGCACTTGAGCCTCACAAATGAACGAGTAAGTTAAAAAATAAAAAAGAGGGCGGGATGAAACATTGGCCTGCTGTTGCTGTTTCGTCCTGAAACATAATTTGCTTTGAAGTATTCAAGAAAGCCAGCCAGCATTACTGGCATGTCGTCCTTGATGCTCTCAAATGCTCCTGGGATTCTTAAATGTGTTAGGAATGATAGCGCCTTTAAAAAAAACGTTAGTTGAAACTCACCCAACGATTAATTTATACTAACTTATAGGCGTTTAACAGCCATGTATACGTCCATATCATTGGAATACATAGTTGTCAACCCCCGGAAGCTCAACTGCTTAATCAAATTTTGCGCAAAATGAAAGTAGCACAAATAACATTCTGCTTCCGGAAAAATCTCTTTCATCATGTTTATGACTGCTTTCTCGAAATCAGAGATGATGAATTTTGGACGTAACTCAAGCTGTGCTTCTTGGCATATTTCCAGCAGTGCTTCAAATGCACAGGAGTAAGTTTCCTGGGTTTTGTTGTTAGCATCATGAATACCAGCGGTACAACTCCGTCGTAATCTTGATAGGGTACAGATCTGTGGATGGAATACATTTGTGTACATTTAAGGGGAACTGTTGCAAATGTACCATCAACAAGCCAATACCGGGAGGCAGCTAAACGCTGAAAGTTTTGCATAGTTGTGAAAATCATAATATGGATACTCTCGTCATGTATATATTTCTGCAAGAAAAGTTGACCAGTCAACGTTTTCTGCAGTTCATCTGGAACGATAAATTCACCATCCTGTTCAACGACACGTAATCCGCTTCCACTTGCTTGCCTTTTTCTCAAAATCAACATTTTTTTAGATTTGTTCGACGCTCGGGTTTGGACGATAGGGGCGTATTCCGTAGAAACTTCGCGGATGATTTTCGAAGGAACATCTTTTGCCATCAGAGCTTTACGCTTTAATTCAGCTTTATCCCTTTACAAGGCAGTGGCAACTATGTTGCCACCAACACTTCATATATGTTTCTCTCCAACTACTGAACATATATGGTTGATTTTTTGTCGATGACTAACTCAGGTTACCCAAAGCTTATATTATTTTTTTGAATAGTGATTGAAAAGAAATACAAATTTAAAAGCTTTTTATTCTCGAGAAAACTGTAATTTTCAAGCAGGGGCCAAAAATCAGCTAAAATGTCCATTCAAAATGGAATTTTGGAAAATGTTTTAAATTAGATGAACAATTTCAGATCTTCTAAGTCGGGTTTTGCAGTTCTGTTCATATGTTTACTTGTAAAATCGCTTTTTTATTTGATGCAACAATTACGGTATATTGCCACTAATGTTTTTCGGCTCCACGGGTAGTGGCAACTATATTGCCACCTAGGTCTTACGGCTTAACGGGCAGTGGCAACTATATTGCCACCAACGATTTCAATAATTTCCTTATTGAAAACAAAATGCATTCATATTTTTTCGCTGTTGCGTTGCTGATTGCTTCAATAAGCCGTTCAATTATGTTTTGCGAAATTACAATTTTCCAACGGCAGTGAATATTACCTTCAAGTTTCCGAAAACAACCAAAACTAAGTAGTAAGTATTGAAAATATCTGAGCATTATATAAAAATCTGTGCTAAATCATGTGCTATTGTGAACAAAAAACTATGAATAAACGAATGATATTGGTGGTAACTATATTGCCACCAATATTTTTTGGCAACTATATTGGGGGAGGTAGCTCATATACACTTCCGGTCCGCCTCTAAGCATCTTGCTATGAGGTACCAGGTGGTTACACACCGATCACCTGTCGATCTTCCAAGTTTGGAAGACGTCTGTATTGAATTATCTCAAATTATAATATTCCGCCCACTATATCACAAAGCATTGCGATTTGTTGAGCGGATTGGAGATATGGAAAGCATTGGGTACAGGGCCAAGTCTCCCCCGGTTGGTGCTAAACAGATGAGCATGGAAATCAATTGAAGCATAAAGTTGACAATAGACGCGGAATGTTTCGCGAAATCCTTCAATCGTGATTCAAAGTGGGACGTTCAGCTTGCTTATTACAGATATCGGTTCAAGTGGTGAAATGGTTTTTAGACTGTAGTTGTGCAAGTTGACAGTTTGCGAAAATCAAGGAGCCTGCCTCGGGCATCGGTTGTAAATATTTGTGTCGATGGTGTGTTGCGCAAAGTTTTGTTGTCGGGAATATCGCGTTTTCTATTGTTTCTGTTAACCTATTGTTCGGTGGCGCGAGTGATCGAGTGAACAAAGAAGAACAATAAGGCTGCTTCCCCGTGAGATGTGTTGGTTCGCCGGGTGTGGTGGGCGGGTGGTGGGGATCATAATTAATTGTGATCCATATTATTCGTTCGCTGGACTCGCTGGGCCACATATCTAGGAACCAGCCAGTCACTATTACATTTTGTGAGTGGTTGCAACAGCGTCTGTACTATTGGTTCAAACTAATCTAAATTGGCTCTCATGCTTTAATATTAATTACCTTGTTTTCTCAATGAAAAACCACCATCACAATTTGTGAGTGGCCCCAATAGCATCCTTACTGTTGGTGTAAATCGGTTCAAATCGGAAATCGGTATTAAAACTAAAACATTTAACCTTCACACAAACACATGATAAGAAAGCGTATTATATATGTTACCACTAACGAATATCTTTATTATGTTTACTATCTTTCCATGTATGTAAATGCGTCCCGCACAATATACGAGCGGTGGTGGAAATCAAAGAGCAAGTTGGACGACAAACTTGCACTTGTATCAGTGCAACAACAACCAATAGGAGAAGAGATGAGAACTATTCATACTTGAACTTATCAATTACAATAATCACTAAATCATTATTTCGTTTTCGTTTCAGCATTCAAACGCCCCTCTCTCTCTTGCTTCACTTTCTGCCTCCTACTATCTTCTAGGTAATGAATCTAACACTTGTTGGGACTGGTTAGTTAATAACCGGCGCCTGCTTGTGGAAGATCCCGGTGTGCTATATGGTCTAGGGCATATCAACGGGTAGGCTTGGTAGGTTCTCGCCTAGCCCAAACGCAGATGGGTGGACAGTGGTCTGCCAGGGTGGGGACTGAGAAATTACAATTACAATAACAATTCACAGGCAGTGGCAACTATATTGCCACCAACGTTTTTCGACTTAACGGGCAGTGGCAACTATATTGCCACCTACAATTTTGCATATATTTTTAAAAGAAAAATATACGTATTCACTAATCACCGTAAGCATTGTGTTCCATAATAGTATGTGTTAATTCCTTGCTTGGTTGTCACGTCCTTATAAAGGGTTATACTCCTTCTCCTTCCCGTCTAGAGGATTAGCATCATGGTTATGTTCTTCCTTGTGCTTAAGTAAACTGTGGGCGCCATTTTCAAGTCTTGTAATCGCACGACTTTTGCACGTGTCGTTTCGATTCTTTGAATGCATTCTGGTGGCACAGTCCCAGTAGAATCGATCAT
The DNA here is from genome assembly GCA_034211315.2 of Aedes japonicus. Lineage (NCBI taxonomy): Eukaryota > Metazoa > Arthropoda > Insecta > Diptera > Culicidae > Aedes > Aedes japonicus. The sequence goes on along the minus strand of JASCZW010010823.1, from coordinate 20,047 downwards.
TAGCCTAATTAAATAATAAAAAAAAAGTTTCATCAGTTAAATGTAATTAATAATTACCTCCTTGTTAATGTTGTACAGGTATCCACTGATACTTAGCATCTGCTTTCCTTTTTGAGAATCAACCACTGTTAAAAACTAGAAGGGACAGCCCAATGGGATTGTACGCGAAGTTGACGTAGGACTTCGAAGCAATGTTCAATCTATATCGCTTGATTGTTTAAAGAGTGGCCGAAATTGGTTTCTTCCAAATCGTATTTCCATACACTGTAAGTTCGCACTACAACCTTTATTGATATAGCCTGTCTTGGTATCTACATCAATACATCTTGCTTTCACTGCAAATAATATATATGATATGATATCAAGATACTCTATATCACGTAATATACCTTGTAGCGCGAATGAGTTATTGGTCATTTGGGAAACTTTTACCCAAGAGGCTGGTTTCGTTCACCTCCAATTGCATACGGTTTCTACTAGGCCTATGTGTGTACAACACTGCTCGAAAACATTACGGCTTCGGCACACGAAAGATATTTTTCGCAATCAAACACCCCAAAACCAAGCCCCAGCACTCCCAAAGACATGTCACAACTCTCTTTCCAGTTGTTTTGATGGCCCTGAAAAGGGCCAATTTGGGTTCAAGGGAACAGCTACTGCCACCACCGTCATGAAGCTGCTGGAACTGTTTGCCTTCCGAGATGGTGGAGCGAGAATGTACCATAAGAGCATATTCTGTCGATATGATCGACCACCTGTAGATCATTATCCTTATTGCGTGGTTGTGGTCTGTTTGGGAATTCAAAGCCTATTATTGTCGATAGACGTCTAGGCCGAAATAGTGTTAATTGAACGATAGATCAGCATTGGGAAGTAAATATGTAAGAAAATTTTATTGTTAACTCTCTGGATAGCATTTGGTGGCCCTGAAAAGGACCGTTTGGTTTTAATAATGATACGGCCCCGGTTGTATTTTCTACGATGGTTGAGAGGGCCACAATCTTTAACGCTTAGAAGATAGCTATGGAACCACATACTTGTATAATGAATCCTAAAGAGTTTGAGCTGTTTAGTGGAATACCTGTAACTAGAAATGAGAAGAAAAATTAGTATTTTCCGTTGCTACCGTTGCTTATCTTGACAGATATGCGTATTTCGTCTACAATGTTCATTTTTTCTTCTCATTTCTAGTCACATCCTTGCAGCCATATGCTACAACATTTCACTTTCTCAAAATTAGTTGATTATCGAATGATTGAAATTTTAAACAGCACAAGAGAAATATTCAACCAAACAAACTCCTTAATAACCAACTGATTTGTTCGTACTGTTCGCGAGTGAACTTGGCGTTTCTTCTTGGTATTCTTGGTTCAGCTTTTCGTCGGTGCGGATGGTCAACTGCTGGTGACGTGGGATGATTCTTGTCCCATTGTTGTCACGGGTGACTTTTTCCCATCAACGCATAGGCTTAAGCAGCCTTCTTTATCGCAGCGAGGTTGACGGTCCAAACAGCCAACTGCACCAATTTTTCTGGATGACTACTGCTCCCCAGTGCACCCTCCAGTTTGCTCGCTCGCCTACTGCGTTGCTACAGCAGTGTGCCTCTGCACAGCACTACAACTGTCGAAGACTGAATCAAATTTTCTGCTAAGAGCGGTAATGGCGTCGGATGCTATTTCACGAAAGAAGGCGGTACCAACGAAGTCAATGTGATACAAATTGCATCAAAGGGGACGAACTTTAGTTATTGCGCCGCATTAGTTTTTATAAGTGCACGCTAGACGGATGATTTTCTTAACAGAAATATGCCCAATTTGCTTGCTCTTGCCAACAACTAATCTGGTAGGCACAACTAGGAACTACAACGAAATCAACCACATGGCCTATGATGTGTTGCAGTTTGGCTCGAATTATCCCTTCTAGAATTTTGTTCGTTTGTTGTTCAGTTTGCGTTTAATGATAGCACTCAATTACAAACAACACTTTAGAAAAAATTAACCAAACAAACTCTTTAGTTAATCAACTGATTTTGTCATCCTGAAAAGGATGAGTTTAGTTGACGGGGGAGAAATAGTTTGCGATTCCACTTGGGCTTTTAGGGATTTTTGTCTCTTACGGGTGGCTTCTTCCCAAGTAGCACACTAGGGTTATAATTAGTTTTAACAACTTGATTATGACTTAGCAAGTCATATTTATGTTATCTCAACCGAATGGCAACATGTGTGCTACTAGGGTTCCCGCCAAATCGCAGGCTTCAGCATGAATGTTTCTCGCAGTGAGGTTGAAACAACGATAACGATTACATACTCGTGTGTTTTTCAGAAATCGCAATCGTAATTTGTGATCAACCCTCGGTCCGTTTCATTTCATGTATCGTAATTTTTGAACAGATCTTGAATTGTCAAGATTGACAAAGAGAAACGTCAGTCTGATGTCAGTTTCCAACGTATATAAAGTACAAGGTATTATGTTTGCTGCAATAGATCATTGCACCGAATCTATTAACCTCACTTTTTTGACAGTTCAGGGAGCTTGTTTACAAGGTGTTAGAATTTGAACCGCACAAACGATTTTTTTCATTGGCTTTTTCCGGATTCTGTACGATTAGATTCAGGATATGATGTGAAAATATGCACTGGTGTCTGTTTTCCGGGAAGTTTACTTCAATCGCAACAAATTCTGAGTACAAAATCTCAAACCGATCTTACCGAAAATATTCTAAGTCCACGTAAGCAAGCTCCCAGAACTGTCAAAACTGCATTGATGACGCATTCGTGCAATGATCTATGTTTATGTAGTGGTACCAAGGATGGTTCCAATCGTATCATATATCATTCGTTGCACGCTGTTCTTTAATTCAATAGACAAACACAATGAGAGGTTTTGCTTCACCTCTCAAACTGAACACTGATGTGCCAAAGGTAATATTGAATGAACATAGCATTCGCCTGTCAATTGTATGCGTGTTCATCACTGCTTGCTTGTACAATTTATTGATTCGTTTGTTGGCTTCTATTGGTGATTCATTTTCGTTTCCTGATTCGATTGTGCGCTAGTGCTCGTAGCATCCTATCGGATCACTTGGTGATTGTGTGGTACCGAGTTCATAGCAAAAATGAATCGGAAGAAAATATGTAGCAACTTAACGCCAAATGTTGATATAATGTGTTCCTTTAGGCCAGTATTTTCTGTTTTTGGTAGATACTGATGATGGCACAGGTTACTTAGTAAGTAATGTTACGGATGCAGGGGATTCCCAGTCCAGTACAGAAGATTTTTCAGACGTCACAAAACAAAAATGCATTCTTGTTGAAATAAAAAATTCTTGTTGAAATAGAAAGTAAGCTAATGTTTATTCACCGAATGATAATCGACGATGTGGATATTAAACCCCCAACAATCTCGATAACGATTTTTGTTGCATGTTATGTGCTATAAAATTCATAAGGTGTTCATAACACATTGTGTCAATAGTCCTGAACAAAATTGTAACGACTTATCGGATAGGTGTGGCAAGAAAAATTAAAAAAAAATCTAATTGAGTAGGATGATTTTTCCCAGCCTTAACAAAACTTCCAACACTGTTATTCGAACTAATGGACAATGAAAGATTCTGTTCAAATGAATGTTATCATCTCTCGTCTCCGAACATTATCATCTGGCGATCCAACTGGGTAGTATTTCCATAGCCACTCAATCAACGAAGAGTGAATCACAAGTAGGCAGAGCTGTTGTCCATTCGACGTGCGTGGTGGAATGGAGTAATCTACAAAACGTCTAATCTTGTTCACTCACTGAGTTCCTGCGTACGATGCCTTTACCAATACATTTATCGATGTGGTTGTTTCAAACACGGATAACAATAAATAATTTTCGCTGATTTTTTCGGCTGTCACCAACACTGAGTGGTACGAAAAAGCAAAAGCAAAAAATAATTATGAAATGTCTTCAGAAATGCATGAAATTTAAGCAGTTTCGATTCAAAAGTCAGCCAAACACAAGTTTTTTGGTTGAATTTATGTATTAAGTAACTTTTGTACGTTACGTAAGCATACAAATTGATAGAAGGAATATGATATTTTACTGAATACTTTTGAGTCAATTAGCGCTGATATTTTAGGTGTTCGAAAACGCGACGATGATTGTTTCCCAATTTCGAGTATCTTACTTATTCAGGTATTTTTTCTGATTGATATTACGAAAAACCTTAATTTTTCAAATAATTTTACCTTAAGCCTGGCAAGAATCACTGTTTCAGGAAGATCCACAACGATTTAAACTCGAAAATTAGATAAAATGTATACAACTAGAAGAAGCTTTGCGATTCCTCATAACAAACATGGATGTTTGTTTGTCCACAAGTTTCGCTCACATTTGAGTAACTTTAACTCAAAAACGTTAGAACCGAACGAAAATTTTGAGTAATCCCTGTTTTTTTTTATTTTGGTATGAAAACGAGTTTTGGGCCCATTATTTTTCTAGCATAGTTCGAAAAAAAGCTTATAAATTTCCATAATTCTCAAAATGTTTTTATTCCGGCTTATAGCCCATAGGCTAGCCCCAGCTTATAGGCTCATAGCTGGCAAGTACATCCCACAACTAATTTTTGACCGCAAGTAATTTTGACATCTATCTATCCAGTATGATCTGGATTTATCTGGATCTGGATCTATCCAGATTTTTTTTGTTTATTCTTCCATGAACTCTACGAGTGGACAAAGCTTCGTATTAATCTGAGACCCTTCGGACTAAACCTGTACGATAGTAAAAAAATCACATCATCCTAAAATTTATTTTGTTTTGAGTTGAACTTACTCATATATATTGAAACAAAAATTTATTTATTATAATTTTTTTTATTTCGGTTCCGCAAAAGATGTTATAAAAATTATTGAAGTCCTTTTGAAAAAACACCGTTGAATTTTATTTAACAACTAAATTCGAAGCAGAAATTAGTAGTCAATGGGCCGGCCTTCATCGGTTCCGTGATAAAAATAATGTGTGGGTGAAAAGAATATAATTACTCTATTTGGCAACTATTTGAATGCAGAAATAACTTTTGTTCATCGGATAAAATTGGCAATAGCATAGGTCCCATCTATAAATGTAGTTCCGCTGATGATGCGTCAATGTCAACAAACTGGCTTTTGCTCGTTGATCCTCAGTAATGCCGGAGTATGCTCTGTAATATGTTAGTATATTATGTATATTATGTTTTAATAGTAAAGAACTCGTGGCTCGATTATTACATTTGTAAAATCAAGTGGCAACCCAAGTTATCATGAAGCTATGATAGCAGTACATAGGGCATATGCATTACATCTAGTGCCTCATTGAAGTTGGGTTTAAGCTGAAAAGAGCCCCACTTAGATCGAACTAATGCTATATATTTTATTATGCTATGTCCTTTATAATATCTTATGCATTACTAGCACTATTGCATTGGTAATACATCACTATATTCTAATCTAACGCTTCATTACTTGACAACTGTTGAATTAATGAAATTCCGCATGTATGATGTTGATTGATTTTGGGTTGAACAAGCGCAATAACATAATGCTTGTGGTTACTTGGGAAGTCAAGGGTGATGAAATGCACGCTTACCACCACGCACGCTTTTAACACCAATAAATGCATCCGCACTGTATATAAGGCATTTTGCCAAGGAACCTTTTATAGTCTATCTCAATTCATACGCCAATAAGAGTTTCGATTTTTTTGGTTTATTTGTAATGTAATATACTATTAAAAATCAACAAGTCCCTGTCATGATAAAACACCTTAGTTTTTTTAGAGATACTTTCCCGCATCTACAGTGGCTGCTATTTGCTCCAGGTCGCCACTGGTTATTAATTTTCGAATACGATTTAGATTTTAAATTAACTTCCGATGCGCAAATTGAGAACAACGTTATCCGACCCGTTTTAAATTATAAAAAAAATAACATGTAGCGATCTCGAAATTGAGTTTGGCGCAGTTTTCTTGCGTTTGCAATAAAAATGTAAAATAATAAATCAAATTCATGGAGCGTGATTACTCAGCATTTGACGTTTTAGATATATTTATAAAATTTAGTAAAATTTACTCAACATTGAGTAAGCTCGAATGAGCGTGTATGTGAGAATACCATGACATCTGGCAATATACTCTACCTTGTTTCCAATGTACTTTGGTCTTTGTTTGTACAACGAGGGAACGGCATGGGCATAACTGTCTGCCAATTTTCTGGGGACTGCTCATTCGAAAGGGACCGTTTAAAATTTTTGAAAAGGACCCTGAAATGAAAAAATATTTGTACCAACTGTTCCATCTTAGCATTCTTCTTTGGTTGAAAGGAGCATCGGCACCAACAGCCAACTGCATCAACGCCTCACTGGGCAACGACTACTCGCCAGTGCACCCTCCAGGATGCTTGCTGCCGCTAACTACGTTGCAACAGTCACTGCACAGCTCTACGTTTGTGTGCTAATAGCTGGTATGTAATGGCGTCGGATGTTATTGCACAAAAGAAGGTGGTACCAACGAGGATAGTGTGATACAAATTGTATCAAAGGGGACGAATTTCGGTCTCTGACGTGTAGCAGTTCGGCTAACCGGTAACCGTTAGTTCCAATTAAAAGGATGCATTAGCTTCGCCAAGTGCAAAAACTTTGTCAAACATACCTTGTTGTGGGAAAACAGTGCTGCCATCTAGGTGTCAGTGAATGGACTAGTATTCATTTCAAATGAATTAGGTCAACTCCCAGCTATTTGACACGTTCAAAGCAGAATAGGAGAGCTACAATGAAGGGCAGAATAAATAATAAGAGAACGTCAAATAAAAAATAATTGAAGGTCATTCTAGGGCCTTCGAGGTACCTCAGTTTTAATAATTCGTTCTTTCTGGCTCAAAACTTCGAGAAAGTTGGAAGTGCGCGACGCGAGTATTGAACCCTAGTAAGGACATTTGTCCGTTAAAAAAAAATTGGTTATTTGTTAATTCCTTCTTCTTTTATTTTAGCCTTAGTTAGTAGTGATTGTTTAAAAGATAGTGTATTAGTTGTGTTAGTCGAGTACGAAGTCCTAAGGTAAAAGTGTTAGTTTGTTAAAAGAATGTAGTCTACACACAAAAAAGGAATATTGTTTTATTAAAAGTTTTGCACTTTACTTCTAAAAAGTGGTTGTTTTTCATTAAAATGAAAGTAAAATTATCTAATACAAGAATATATGTTTTTGATTTGAAAGCATATTTTTTCGGTTCAGTGTGTAAATTTAAAAGTGTGTTCTTTTACCCTGAAAATTGTAGTACTGTCAAATCCACCAACAAAAAGCAAGTCGTCGTCCTCGTAGTCTTCATCGTTTGGTATTTTTCTCCCGATCACATTGTTACATAACAAACAAGTGGAGGAAAGTTTGAACTGGTTTAAGGCGGTAGAGCATTTCAATGACGATGCTTTTCTTAGGGCGGATAATAGCAACAATCTCTGTCCGAAGGATGGGTACGTTACTACATAAATGGTAATCTTTTAGTTGAATTAATCATCCCAATTTTTTATTTGCAGCGCTATCACAAGCAATGACAAACTGCACCAGACCAGGCAGCAGATGTTGTTCAGGTGCATTTGGGTAAAAATGTTCGACATGGATCTCCCGTGATGGAAAACATCACGAAAGTTCATTTTGTAATAAAATTATTTGCTCCAAATTCAAATTTGAAAAATCTACAATTAATTTGAAAATAAATCCATTTATTTTAGAACTTATTTTTTATTTCAATCCAAGAAGCACATTTTTATTTTTATTGCACAACATTTTCTGGACGAAAGTTCATTGTGGAATCAAAACAATTTGGTTTCGTTTTCAACGATGCCACGGTTTAGATTTGACAGTTCTACAATTTATTCTGAAAATTTCAACTTTTAAATGTACAGAGCAGGACATTTTTGAATTGACGGTTTGAAGGTTTTTGTTTTGAAAGCAAACCACTTTCTACGAAAAAGAACCAGTACAACTTTTCAATTTTGGCAATGGTTTTTTTAATTTTAATTATCATTATTCTTTGTGTGTAAATGTTAGTAATTATTTTACTTAGGATACTGTGCACGAAAAACAAAACGTCTTGTCCTTTAAGAGGACCTTACACGACGGAAAATCGGAAATAGGTAATGTTTGGTGGCGTTTATGTGTAAATTGGTACGATTGATGTTCTGCGTGTCTAATTGTTGTTTGAACAGGCTTGGCAGGCCTTTTTCCGTCCGTTGCGCAAATCCCGGACTGTCATTACAGTCAAAATAAGGCGTGGGACCGTTTGACACGTGGACAACGTTGGTGGCGGAAAATTACCCGCCATAGTGAAATCCCTGAGCCAGAAATCGTCCCTGCGTGTGTTCCATTGGAGGCAACGGCAGATGAGGGATATCTCGAAGTCTATCGTGCTGGTTTGTGAGGAACCCGTCCCCAGAACGCCCGTTGTGCGGCTGTTTCGGCCATTGTTCGCCAGTTTGGCATTGTTCGGTCCGGCCGATTGTCTAACGGCCATTTTGGGTGTATCGCCAATCTCAACACCATCGGCAATCCACATAATCTACTACCACATGATCGAGACCTACTTGCGGCAGCAAAGCATCGTTTTTCCAGGCCGCCACCCATCTATCAACCGATACAATTTCAACGAGGCGAAATCCTACACCCTTACCCGGCAATTGATGAATCTTCACGCATAGCTCCTTCACATTCACCCAACTGGATGGCTCCGGGGAGTTTTTCAGCTGCATCATGTGAGTCATGTACATGCTCGCATGGGCATTCGAGTTTTCATCGGTAGTGACGAAACCCTTAGAGGAGGATAATGATTTTGAAGAGCATGGCGATAACGAGAATTTGACGACATCTCTAGATCAGAGAGGGTAATTAATTTTAATAATTTTAATAATCTTAATTTATCGACTAACTCGAATGAGCAAACGCTTCCACCTAAAACACAATTAAGTACCGAAATTATAGTTTATTGCCAAAATTTTAACCGTATGAAAAGTGCGGTTAAAATTCAAGAAATTCATAATAAAATTTTGGGTTGCTCATTCCCAATAATAATGGCAACTGAAACCAGTTGGGATCAAAGCGTTAGGAGTGAAGAAGTCTTCGGAAATTCTTATAATGTTTTTAGAAATGATCGCAATTTGGAAATTTCTGAAAAAAAGTCAGGTGGTGGTGTTTTAATAGCTATTTCTACCAATTTTAATTCAGAAATTATCGAAACATCAAAAGTTATGGAGTTTGAACATGTATGGGTGAAAGTACACATGGCAGGTGAAACACATGTATTTGCCTCAGTGTATTTTCCTCCAAACAACGCTCGTAAAGAGGTATATGAACATTTTTTTCACATTGCAGACGCAATTATGTCTGAGCTTCCCCCAGAAGCGAAAGTTCACATATATGGAGATTTTAATCAACGTAGTGCTGAATTCATTTTAGATACCGAAAATGAGTGCATCCTTCTACCAGTCGTCGGAGAAAATGAAACATTACAGTTTATTTTCGACAAAACTGCAGGTTTAGGGCTCAACCAAGTTAATCATGTAAAAAACCAGCAAAATTGCTATTTAGATTTTTTATTAACAAATATTGAGGAAGATTTCTGTGTAGCAAAATCACTTTTTCCATTATGGAAAAATGAAGCTTTTCACACAGCAATTGAGTTTTCTTTATTTATCCACGAATACGAAAGACCCGACGACTTCGGATATGAAGAGGTCTTCCAATATCATTTAGCAAATTATGATATAATACGAAATAAAATTATCAGAATTGATTGGCAAATCATTTTTAAGAACGAAGGAAATATTGAGACTTCTGTTGAAGTTTTTTACAAATTATTGTTTGAAATAATATTTGAAGAAGTACCACTCAAAAAAATAAGACGACAAGGTAAGTCAAACCAACCAGTTTGGTATAATAAACAAATAAAAAATTTGAAGAATCGGAAGCAAAAAGCACACAAAATATACAAAAGAGATGGTAACAGCAATAACCTGGCAAACTACTTGAGTATTTGTGATGAACTGAATTTAACCATAAAAAATGCATATGATGAGCACAATGCAAAAACTGAACTTGAAATTAAGTCTTGCCCAAAAAAATTTTTCAATTATGTTAAAACTAAATTGAAATCTGACAACTTCCCATCTAGAATGCATCTTAACTCAAATGTTGGTAATAACGCAGAAGAAATTTGCAATCTATTTGCAACATTCTTTCAAGAAATATATACCACATTTGCTGAAGAAGATCGCGATTACGAATATTTCGATTTCTTCCCAGGATTTTCAAGGGACATTGGAGTTTGTCAAGTCGAATTTCAAGACATATTTCAAGGTTTGAATAATTTAGACGTTTCTAAAGGTTCTGGCCCTGATGGAATACCACCAGTATTTATGAAAAACTTAGCATTGGAACTTACATCACCTTTATTTTGGCTATTTAATATGTCATTGAAATCTGGGATCTTTCCCAAACTGTGGAAAAGTTCCTACCTAGTACCTATTTTCAAAAGTGGGAAAAAATCTGACATACGTAACTATCGTGGAATTGCCATTTTATCTTGCATTCCTAAACTTTTTGAAGCAATTATTAATGAAAAATTGTTCACTCAAATCAAAAACAGAATCACTACAAAGCAACATGGATTTTTCAAAGGACGATCAACTAGCACAAATTTATTGGAATTCGTTAACTACTCTCTGATAGCAATGGACAATGGTTACCATGTAGAAGCTCTTTATACAGACTTCAGCAAAGCTTTTGATCGCATTGACATACCCATGCTTCTTTTTAAATTGCAAAAATTGGGAATTGAGCCAGGAATTCTCAAATGGATCGAATCCTACCTTACTAACCGTCAACAAATAGTAAGATTTAAAGGGAAGAAATCAAACCCTATTCAAGTCACCTCTGGAGTCCCCCAAGGCTCTCATTTAGGCCCCCTCTTATTTATTTTGTTTGTAAATGACGTTTCTTTTATTCTTAAAAACATTAAATTTCTTGTTTATGCTGATGACATGAAACTATTTTTAGAAATAAGAAATAAAGAAGATATTATTACATTCCAGCAAGAAATAAACGTTTTCTATGTCTGGTGTAACAAAAGTCTTTTACAGCTAAACGTAAAAAAATGTAATTCGATTACTTTTAGTAGGAAACGAAGCACTCTAGACGTAACTATTAATTTAGGGAATCAGCCAGTTGAAAAGTGTAAAAGAGTAAGGGACTTAGGAATTATCTTGGATTCCAAACTTACATTCATTGAACATTACAATACTATCATCAACAGAGCAAATAATATGCTTGGATTTATAAAACGTTTTTGTTACAATTTTCATGACCCGTACACAATAAAAACATTGTACATTGCATATGTGAGGTCAATACTGGAATATTGTAGCGTAGTTTGGTCACCCTTTTCAGTCATACAAGAAGAACGAATAGAATCGGTACAGAAGCAGTTTTTACTATTTGCCCTTCGTAAATTAGGTTGGACAAGGTTACCTCTTCCATCTTATGAAGCACGCTGTATGCTAATCAGCATCCGATCATTAAAAGAGCGCCGTGAATTTGCATTAGTTTCATTCGTAAATGATATTGTTGCGCAACGCGTTGACTCAGTAGAACTTTTAGCAAAACTTAATTTTTACATTCCGTCCCGGCAATTACGAAATAGAAATATATTTACTACAAGCCATCATCGCACAAATTACGCCAAATTTGGGCCTCTTAATCAGATGATGGCAACGTACAATAAGCACGGAGAAAATGTTGACTTCACTATGACTAAAACAAAATTGAAGCAATACTTCAATGCAATTAGATAACCTAAACATTAAAAATATAAACCTGATATGTTAGTTTTTTAAGACATACTATGTATTTAAGAAGTGTAACATAAAATTGTAAATATCATTGTAACAAAACGGTCTACTACTGATTGACGACAAATAAATAAATTGTGGAGACAACTATTCGGCAGTATTCTGGCATCTCCCAGCATCATCACCCTCTTTCACCACCCTCGTCGCTGTACTCCTTTACCACCAAAACCGTAAGTCGCGCTGGCTCAAGTAGTCATTTTGAAATGCATGCAAGAAGAACAAACAAGAAACAAAATATGTACATAATACACTTAAAGCACAGTTAGGGAACGTCCATTAATTACGTCACGCAAAAATTGCCTTTTCCTACCCCCCCCCCCCCCTTGTCACGTTTTTTGTATGAACCTTCAAATTTTTTTGTATGGATCGTCACGTTTTCTCAAACCCCCTCCCCCTTACTGCGTGACGTCATTAATGGACCTTCCTTAGAATACACGTGATCACGTAGGTTTAGACAATAGTTAAAATAAACAATAGCTCTCGAAATACGATTTTTAAGTTATAAATATACTGCGACTTTGCTTTTCTAAAAACAAGAAGGTTTTACGAAGATTCGACACATTTATTAGTTTTCCGTGTACACACGATGTAAATTCATCACACAGCATAAATTTCGCACCCCTCACTTTCTGAAATCTTTCCAGAGGAAGAATTGGTAAAGTTGTGTGACTGGTTGGCTTAGACCCTGATTCATGCACCTTTTATTATTCATGCGGTGTTCATGTTGCTTTGCTTATCTGCTAAAACGTTGTCAAATAGTCTACATAAAACGACCCTGTGAACTTTCCTCCATATGTTTGGACTGACAAATTATCCCTTCTAGAATTTCGTTCGTTAGTGGTTCAAGGTTCTTTGTGATATACTCTGAAACGCAGCGTTTGATGACTGCTATGTTCAGCCGTGATGCGTTAACTGAATTTCAAACAGTACAAGAGAAAACTTCAACCAAACTCTTTAGTTAGTAAACTGATTTGGTCGTCCTGAAAAGGACGGATTTAATTGACGGGGGAGAAATAGTTTTCGATGCCCCTTGGGCTATCTTTTTTCGTTCAGCTCCTCATCGTTGTGGCTGGCCATCTGCAAGTGACGTCGGATGATTGATTCTTGTCTCGTCACGGGCGGCTTCAGCAACCATGTTTCTCGCACCGAGGTTGACGGTTCATCGGCACCAACAGCAAACTGCACCATCGCTTCTCTGAGCAGCGACTGCTCGACAGCGTACCCTCCTTGGGCTGCAGGTGGTTTGGCAGGACACCGTTCTGTGAAATGGTCGTCGTTGCGGATGGCCAGCTGCAGTTGATGTGAGATGATTCTGGTCTTCTTCTTCTCACGGGCGGCGTTTTCCACGAACGTGCTCGCCGAACAGGTCAGTCGCATACAGATGCACAGCGAGAACTGGGGCCGTATTTTGAAACTCGAAACGAAGAACTTTTTCTCACAAGCGTTCGTACAAAAAGTCGTTCGTTTCGAGATCCAAAATACGGCCCCTGATTGTTACTCTTCGGTCGTTCCCACATGTTCCATAATTGCTGGCAAGGTTACTGTGAAAGTATGAACCAATCAGAGCGTAGCGCAAATATGATGTCATTTTCAACCAATAGCTTTGAGCGTTCAGAAATTTTTATGGGACGGAATGGAAAATCAGACACCGGCAACAAAGAAAAGTTATTTTGAAGAAGAAGAAGGCATTTGTTACTCGTTTCCTACGACCTTGCCAGGGAAATAACATTTTTCAACCTGTTGATATGCAAATTTGTATGGGAAAGAACGTCATTTTCAAATGAAAAATTGAACTACTTATACTATAATTGAACTTCTTTCAAATTTCAATGCGAAAAATTGGTCTTTTTGAAAAAAATCTTTGTACGAATGAAGTCATTCTGTTTAGTCGAACAAGAGTTATAAGCGTTCAAAAACCTTTCACTTTTGCGTAACGCTCTCATTTTTCAAAATTTTGAAATGACACCCGGTATACACACTTAGATTTTATTACAGTATACTGAAATTTTTTACCGAATATGAAACAGCTGAAAATTCGGTAATCGATTCGGTAGTTTTTTAACTTTACAATACGTTCAGTAAATTTAACTTCGCTACTGAGCTGTCAAAACTTACCGAAATGTTCTGTAAATTTTGCTGAACGATTGGTAATGCGAGCTGTCACATATTTACCGAAAATGATGCAATAAATTTACAGGTGCTCAGCAAAATTTACAGATTCGTTTGTTAACGGGTTTTTATTGATTTTCTTTTTTTTTTTTTTTTTACATTAAGAATAATTAATGAGTTAAATGAGTGTAGAAAAGAGATAAGGTACAATGGATTCTGTGCTACAAACTTTGATTTTACAATATTTTTATTGGTAACCATAAAAATCGTTGTTTTTATATTGTAAGATGGATTAGACTGAGAAAACAGATGTCGTTAGCACAGTATTTTGACAGCGTTTTTTGTTGTTTAAATTTTTTCAAATGCTTTTTCTTTGTTGTAGCGTGATTCGACGTGACATTTCAAAAATAGTGAAATCAAAGGCTTTATTTGTATAAATGTATTACAATTCTTACAAAATACAATGTTAATTAATCATGTTGATGTGATTCTATTCTATTCTATTCTATAGTAGTTTTTAATCAACCCAAAGAATAAAATCTGACGAACAAATATACATTTTGTTTGCCACAGAGATTTTTACGCTCTTTTTAACGAACAATCAACTTTTATGAGCTTAAGCTCTTTTAACTTTGGGGGACTTTCTCAAAACTATAAATAAATAATGACTACACTTGTGTTCGTCTATCAACAAAAGCTACAGCTGTTTATTTCAGATACCTTTTATAGGGATACATTCGAGCAGTTGGTTTTTCAATAACAATAACACTATTCATCAGAGTTCATTCTTTACACACAAATGAGTCCACTCACTTCAGTGGTGGGTTCGGACCATTTGGTCGATTACGATAATAATCCAACAATACTCTCCCTTAAGTTTTTTATATTATACAAAATAAAAATTCAAATTATTGACCTATCACTAATGTTTTCTTCTGGAATAAATTAGAAATAAACGAAATCATTATACTTATTTGAATGCCTAGCTCTCTTAGATCGCCTGACATTGGGTGTTGACACATTTTTTCGCTTTCCTAGTGTCACTGTTGATTTCAAAACCCTATCATTTAAGTTTTCTGACCGTGAATTTCTTGATGACCTCGCAATTGTAGAATTTGAATGCAACGGATTTAGAGGGAAAGATTGGACGGGCGCATCGAAAATAAGAGAATCCGATACAAAACCGTAAAAATCTTCCTCGTCGGTTTCAACTTGTTGTTGGTTGGTTGGGTGTGCTGTGTCATGGTCTGCCAAACGCTCTGGCGAAAATCGGTCGAACAAAACCTTCGTAGCCTTCTGACCGCGTGTTTCCTCCGCCAAACGCAACTGTTGCATGTGGGCGGATAGTAAACGACCACCGAGCGAAACCTGGAAAACATTTGGAGACAATCTTTTAATAAACTTTGCTCTCAACCATCGTCGAACATCAGTAGAGTTATGGTTTTTATAATAGATAGGATCTGCTGTCAGCTTAGTAAAAGGGTCTTGCACATAAGCGCGTGTACTGCGTTGAGAGTGTGATTCGTCATGCTGTGGTGTAGTTAGCTGTCTTCTGTAGGAAAATTTGGGGTTAATTAAATCTAATTCCGTTTTGGGTTTGAAGGTAAGGACTCTCTCCGAAGGGAATTGACCGTTGTCCAAACATATATTTCTATAGTTGAACAGGAAATTATACACTTTATCTTCCGTATCTAATGATTGCATATGTGGGTCGAGCAAAAATTTCTTAAATACCTCCTTTATCAATCTTACCATCCGTTCTGCTTGTCCATTACTCTGAGGATTGTAAGGAGGGCTCTTCATTACTTTGATTCCCTGATTCTCGAGAAACTTGATGAAGGGAAATGAATTGAAGGGAGGACCTCCATCGGTGACGACAACATCTGGTAAACCGAATCTGGCAAACATAGCCGTGAATTTCTTAATCACTTTTTTACCATCAGTTCCATACGGCATGTACTCCAGCTCTAACCATTTGGTTTTGCTATCAACAATTATCAAAAACACCTTTTGTTGGAAGTAGAAAAAATCGGCATGCAAACGACTGAAAGGTCGGGTAGTTGTGATCCAGGAATTGGTAGTCTTTGGTTTCTGTGCGATGTACATCTCATTACATATTCGACAAGATTTTACGAAATGCTCTATATCCTTGTTCAATCCAAACCAATAAACACTCCTACGCGCCAACTGCTTTAGCTTGGCAATCCCAGTGTGATTCTTATGCAGCATTTTAAGAATGTCCTTTTGAAGCGAGTGTGGAATAATTACTCTATCCTGGAATAGCATGCAGCCATCAACTATCTCTAGATCCTGGTAGTGTGCATGGACGTCTATGAATTCTGGTTTCGGTCTATCCGGCCAACCGTGGATAATATATTTTTGAATTTGATGAAGAAAACCATCTTTGGCTGTCTCACTAGCTATACGCTGGAAGTCAATTGGGAATTCTGGTGAAAAGTTCAAGTTTTTTATATATTCCCTTTGCAATTGCTTGGGTACTTCGTCGGGCAGTGGAAATCGGGAGCAAAAATCTGCGTTTCCCATTTTTGAAGAAGGCCGATACACAATATCAAAGTCATATATTGAAAGATCCATTACATACCGTTGAAGTCTGGTAACGTACATGGAATTCCGCCCTTCCTTTCCGAAAATACCAATAAGTGGTTTATGGTCTGTGAAAACGGTAAATTTATGTCCAAATAAAAATTTATGGAACTTTTTCACCGTGCTAACAACAGCCAAAGCTTCCAAATGTAGTATCGGATACTTTCGTTGGGCGTTATTCAAAGAAAAAGATGTAAATGAAATTGGTTTCTCTATACCATTTACATCGTGAGCAATAACGCCCCCAACACCATAGCTGGAAGCATCGGAAATTACCACTAATGGTTTTTTGGGATCATAGAATTCCAACAGATTTCCGTTCAAAAGGTAAGCCTTACATTCGTTAAATGTTTTTTCACATTGATTTGACCAAACGAATTTAACGTCTTTTTTCAGCAAATGGTACAGACAAACTAATCGGGAAGACAAATGTGGAATGAACTTTCCATAAAAATTCAAAAGTCCTAAAAAGCCTTCAATTCCGAGATATTTTTAGGTGGTTTTGCAGCACGAATTGTCTCTATCTTTTCCGGACAAGGCATTAAGCCCTTATCCGAGATGATATGTCCAAGGTAAGGCAATGAATGAACAAAGAATTTGCATTTGCTAAGGTTAACCTTTATATTAGCCTTGGAAATCCGGTCCAGAACTATCAGAAGATTTTTCCTGCAATCCTCAAAGTTAACTCCTGCTATCAAAACGTCATCCAGATAACAAATGACAAACGGCAAGCCCTTTAACACTTGGTCCATTACTTTTTGAAAAATCGAAGCGCTTGATGAAGCACCCTGGGGCAACCTATTGTAGGTATACAGACCTTTAATGGTATTAATCACCATAAACTTTTGAGATCTTTTGGACAATTTTAACTGTGTGTAGGCTCCAGCAAGGTCCAAAGAGCAGAAAACCTTAGCACCTGCCAATGATGCAAACAGATCTTGAGCATTTGGCAAAGGATAAGTATTTGGTAATATTAACTTATTTATTGACACCTTACAGTCAATAACCAGCCGAATATCTTGACTCTTTTTAACGACCACAATAGTGGGAGAAGCCCACTCACTCGCCTCAATAGGTGTAATAACCCCATCGTTTTCCAAAGCATCTATGTGATCAATAACCTTTTGTCTCAGTCCTAAAGGAACTTCATAAGCTTTCCTAAAAATCGGTCTATCTTCCTTTAGTATCAAATCCCCTTCAAACCCAACAATTGGATCTTTAAAACTCTTGTTAAAAATGTGCCTAAACTTACACTTTACTTCTTCAACTGTGCTTTCAATTGCATTTTCCGAAATTTGATTTATCATTTTAGTTGAAAAAGTTTTACGCCAAGCTGGAAAGAAAACATCCAGCCATATTCTTCCAAAAAGTGGAACAATACTGCGTGAATGTTTGACATTATTCAGAACCACCAGCTCCAAACCTTGTTCGCAGGATCCGTTGACATCAACCGAAACTCTTACACGTCCAAGAACTTCCAGATTAGCTCCATCTACGACTAGAAATCTGTTATTATAGGGTTCCAAAATCAAATCAAATCCGAATCTTTTTCTGTAAACCCGCTCATCTACAACGCTTATTGCTGAACCGCAGTCAACTTCCATTTGCAATTTTACATGCTCAACAATAGGATCCAGCAAACATGGCTCACTTAACCAACTAACCGAAGAAATCTTCATGCAATTTTCTTCCGATTCCGACTCGCTATTCTTAAGATCCTGTTTGAGACGTTTGAAATAGTCGGTACTTGTAGCATTTGAAGTTTGAGGTGCATCTACAAATTTGACACGAAGCTTCTTTTTCTTCTTTAACTCGTAGCAGTATTTTTTTGTATGGCCTTTTTTGCTACAGAAAGTACAAAAATATGGTTTCCTAGGGGAAAGAGAAGATATGCTGCTGCTCTTGCTATGGCTTCGACTTCTACTTCGGTTCCTATAGGCTTTGTGCCAGCGTTCCTTGCTTCTAGGAGGGCGCGAGCTATAAACTTCTCTCCTAGTATCATCTACCTTTGCTACTACGGTAAGATTGTTGAAATTCATCATCCTAGACCTCACACCTGCACATTCGCGGTTGACCATAATTTTTTCGACCTTTGCCAAAGTCAAATCTTCCTCCTCAATCAACCTCTGCTGAACCTGTTTATCAAGAATACCCATCACTAGCTTGTCCCTAATAGCTGTTTCCTTGAAAGCGCCAAACTCGCAGCTCTCCGCTTGAAGCTTAACTTTCAAAATAAAATCCTCGGCGGATTCAGATTCCCCTTGGAGCATAGTATAAAATTTATATCGTTGAAACATGTCCGTGTCAACTTTGTCAAATCTGCGTTTTAACGAGTCAATAATCGACTCGTAAGTCTTCGTCGCCAAATCAACACCAGGATGCAGTAGCTTAAGCTCACTGTAAGTTTCTCTGCCACATAAACCAAGAAAATAAACCAACTTCTCTTCGGCGGCGATTTTGTTTATTTTGAAAATCCATTCCAATTGTTCCACGTATTGCGCAAAGCTAGTGGAACCTGGAATATAAGCCTCAACCGAACCAATTAACGGCATTGCTTGTCTAATGTAAAAAAAAAAACAAGCAAAAAAAAACAAAACAAAAAACTAAATCTAACTTCAAACGATTCTAAAAAATCAAAATAAAGGTAAAAACAAAACACATACCTTTGCTGATCGATGCTACCTTCAGTTAAAACCTGAAATAAAATGGGCACTGCACTCCAAACTCAAGCTTCGCTCTACAGTAACACTAAAAAAAAATCTTCACAGCCAACCAAAACCCAAAAACCGTTAATCCGGATCCGCTCGTAGATCACCACCAAATGCCGATAAAAATGTCGCGTTCAAATTCTTTCCAGCCCAGGCAAAAATAAGAACAGCCGGTAAAACAATTGCACCGAAACGCTCTGCCGGACAAAGAAAACAAAACCAAAAAATCACAAACCTTGCAACAAAACTGCACTACTTGGCTAACTCAAAAATGCCAGCCCTTATTGTTGTCAAAACACAAACACTTCAGCATCAAAGGTACAAAAGCAGCAAACAGCCCAAAACGCCACCCAAAAAAAAAAAACTAGGCAGCTGGCTGTTTCTCGCTACCTTTGGTAAAAATGTTCTTCTAACAAAAGTTTTTTTTTTTTTACAAATCACTGCACTTTCATTACCTTTTCTTATCCTCGTCGCCACTTTAACTTTGGGGGACTTTCTCAAAACTATAAATAAATAATGACTACACTTGTGTTCGTCTATCAACAAAAGCTACAGCTGTTTATTTCAGATACCTTTTATAGGGATACATTCGAGCAGTTGGTTTTTCAATAACAATAACACTATTCATCAGAGTTCATTCTTTACACACAAATGAGTCCACTCACTTCAGTGGTGGGTTCGGACCATTTGGTCAATTACGATAATAATCCAACAGCT